>OY747715.1:49370238-49445238 GCA_963556495.2 Valencia hispanica
CCCTCTGTCCTGTGAGCAGCAGCAGCAGGCCCTGGGTGAGGGCTGGGGTCGGGCCCTGGGTCCTGGAGCCGGATCTCCTGCCCCTCTCCCTCTGTCCTGTGAGGAGCAGCAGCAGGCCCTGGGTGAGGGCTGGGGTCGGGCCCTGGGTCCTGGAGCCGGATCTCCTGCCCCTCTCCCTCTGTCCTGTGAGCAGCAGCAGCAGGCCCTGGGTGAGGGCTGGGGTCGGGCCCTGGGTCCTGGAGCCGGATCTCCTGCCCCTCTCCCTCTGTCCTGTGAGCAGCAGCAGCAGGCCCTGGGTGAGGGCTGGGGTCGGGCCTTGTGTCCTGGAGCTGGCCTCAAGCTCTCCTCCCTTCTGCCTGTGAGCAGCAGCAGGCCCTGGGTGAGGGCTGGGGTCGGGCCCTGGGTCCTGGAGCCGGATCTCCTGCCCCTCTCCCTCTGTCCTGTGAGCAGCAGCAGCAGGCCCTGGGTGAGGGCTGGGGTCGGGCCTTGTGTCCTGGAGCTGGCCTCAAGCTCTCCTCCCTTCTGCCTGTGAGCAGCAGCAGGCCCTGGGTGAGGGCTGGGGTCGGGCCCTGGGTCCTGGAGCCGGATCTCCTGCCCCTCTCCCTCTGTCCTGTGAGCAGCAGCAGCAGGCCCTGGGTGAGCGCTGGGGTCGGGCCCTGGGTCCTGGAGCCGGATCTCCTGCCCCTCTCCCTCTGTCCTGTGAGCAGCAGCAGCAGGCCCTGGGTGAGGGCTGGGGTCGGGCCCTGGGTCCTGGAGCCGGATCTCCTGCCCCTCTCCCTCTGTCCTGTGAGCAGCAGCAGCAGGCCCTGGGTGAGGGCTGGGGTCGGGCCCTGGGTCCTGGAGCCGGATCTCCTGCCCCTCTCCCTCTGTCCTGTGAGCAGCAGCAGCAGGCCCTGGGTGAGGGCTGGGGTCGGGCCCTGGGTCCTGGAGCCGGATCTCCTGCCCCTCTCCCTCTGTCCTGTGAGCAGCAGCAGCAGGCCCTGGGTGAGGGCTGGGGTCGGGCCCTGGGTCCTGGAGCCGGATCTCCTGCCCCTCTCCCTCTGTCCTGTGAGCAGCAGCAGCAGGCCCTGGGTGAGGGCTGGGGTCGGGCCCTGGGTCCTGGAGCCGGATCTCCTGCCCCTCTCCCTCTGTCCTGTGAGCAGCAGCAGCAGGCCCTGGGTGAGGGCTGGGGTCGGGCCCTGGGTCCTGGAGCTAGCCTCAAGCTCTCCTCCCTTCGGCCTGTGAGCAGCAGCAGGCCCTGGGTGAGGGCTGGGGTCGGGCCCTGGGTCCTGGAGCTAGCCCAGACCGTGTGTGGTGCAGGAGCGAGGAAAGAGATGCGAAAAAAATCCTAAGTGTCAGCCCCTCCTCTTACCAGAGGCACCAGATGCGGAAAAATGACTAAGTGTCAGCCCCTCGCCTTACCAGAGGCACCAGATGCGGAAAATATCCTAAGTGTCAGCCCCTCGCCTAACCAGAGGCACCAGATGCGGAAAATATCCTAAGTGTCAGCCCCCTGCCTGAAGGGGAGGCACGGGCGGCCCCATACCCGGGAAGAGGCCCGCTTCCCGGGTAAAGACAGCTAGCCTCAGCCCCTCGCCTTACCAGAGGCACCAGATGCGGAAAAATGACTAAGTGTCAGCCCCTCGCCTTACCAGAGGCACCAGAAGCGGAAAAATGACTAAGTGTCAGCCACTCGCCTTACCAGAGGCACCAGATGCGGAAAAATGACTAAGTGTCAGCCCCAGCCTGGAGGGGAGGCTCGGGGTTCCCATGCCCAGGAAGAGGCCCCGTCCCTGGGTAAAAAGAGTCAGCCACAGCCCCTCGCCTTACCAGAGGCACCAGATGCGAAAAAATGACTAAGTGTCAGCCCTTCGCCTTACCAGAGGCACCAGATGCGGAAAAATGACTAAGTGTCAGCCCCAGCCTGGGGGGGAGGCTCGGGGTTCCCATGCCCAGGAAGAGGCCCCGTCCCTGGGTAAAAAGAGTCAGCCACAGCCCCTCGCCTTACCAGAGGCACCAGATGCGAAAAAATGACTAAGTGTCAGCCACTCGCCTTACCAGAGGCACCAGAAGCGAAAAAATGACTAAGTGTCAGCCCCTCGCCTTACCAGAGGCACCAGAAGCGGAAAAATGACTAAGTGTCAGCCCCTCGCCTTACCAGTTGCACCAGAAGCGGAAAAATGACTAAGTGTCAGCCACTCGCCTTACCAGAGGCTCCGGATGCGGAAAAATGTCTAAGTGTCAGCCCCAGCCTGGTGGGGAGGCTCGGGGTTCCCATGCCCAGGAAGAGGCCCCGTCCCTGGGTAAAAAGAGTCAGCCACAGCCCCTCGCCTTACCAGAGGCACCAGATGCGAAAAAATGACTAAGTGTCAGCCACTCGCCTTACCAGAGGCACCAGAAGCGAAAAAATGACTAAGTGTCAGCCCCTCGCCTTACCAGAGGCACCAGAAGCGGAAAAATGACTAAGTGTCAGCCCCTCGCCTTACCAGTTGCACCAGAAGCGGAAAAATGACTAAGTGTCAGCCACTCGCCTTACCAGAGGCACCGGATGCGGAAACATGACTAAGTGTCAGCCCCAGCCTGGAGGGGAGGCTCGGGGTTCCCATGCCCAGGAAGAGGCCCCGTCCCTGGGTAAAAAGAGTCAGCCACAGCCCCTCGCCTTACCAGAGGCACCAGATGCGGAAAAACGACTAAGTGTCAGCCCCAGCCTGGGGGGGAGGCTCGGGGTTCCCATGCCCAGGAAGAGGCCCCGTCCCTGGGTAAAAAGAGTCAGCCACAGCCCCTCGCCTTACCAGAGGCACCAGATGCGAAAAAATGACTAAGTGTCAGCCCCTCGCCTTACCAGAGGCACCAGAAGCGGAAAAATGACTAAGTGTCAGCCCCTCGCCTTACCAGAGGCACCAGATGCGGAAAATATCCTAAGTGTCAGCCACTCGCCTTACCAGAGGCACCAGAAGCGGAAAAATGACTAAGTGTCAGCCACTCGCCTTACCAGAGGCACCAGATGCGGAAAAATGACTAAGTGTCAGCCCCAGCCTGGGGGGGAGGCTCGGGGTTCCCATGCCCAGGAAGAAGCCCGTTCCTGGGTAAAAAGAGCGAGACTCAGCCCCTCGCCTTACCAGAGGCACCGGATGCGGAAAAAAGACTAAGTGTCAGCCCCAGCCTGGAGGGGAGGCTCGGGGTTCCCATGCCCAGGAAGAGGCCCCGTCCCTGGGTAAAAAGAGTCAGCCACAGCCCCTCGCCTTACCAGAGGCACCAGATGCGAAAAAATGACTAAGTGTCAGCCCTTCGCCTTACCAGAGGCACCAGATGCGGAAAAATGACTAAGTGTCAGCCCCAGCCTGGAGGGGAGGCTCGGGGTTCCCATGCCCAGGAAGAGGCCCCGTCCCTGGGTAAAAAGAGTCAGCCACAGCCCCTCGCCTTACCAGAGGCACCAGATGCGGAAAAACGACTAAGTGTCAGCCCCAGCCTGGTGGGGAGGCTCGGGGTTCCCATGCCCAGGAAGAGGCCCCGTCCCTGGGTAAAAAGAGTCAGCCACAGCCCCTCGCCTTACCAGAGGCACCAGATGCGAAAAAATGACTAAGTGTCAGCCCCTCGCCTTACCAGAGGCACCAGAAGCGGAAAAATGACTAAGTGTCAGCCCCTCGCCTTACCAGAGGCACCAGATGCGGAAAATATCCTAAGTGTCAGCCACTCGCCTTACCAGAGGCACCAGAAGCGGAAAAATGACTAAGTGTCAGCCACTCGCCTTACCAGAGGCACCAGATGCGGAAAAATGACTAAGTGTCAGCCCCTCGCCTTACCAGAGGCACCAGATGCGGAAAATATCCTAAGTGTCAGCCACTCGCCTTACCAGAGGCACCAGAAGCGGAAAAATGACTAAGTGTCAGCCACTCGCCTTACCAGAGGCACCAGATGCGGAAAAATGACTAAGTGTCAGCCCCAGCCTGGGGGGGAGGCTCGGGGTTCCCATGCCCAGGAAGAAGCCCGTTCCTGGGTAAAAAGAGCGAGACTCAGCCCCTCGCCTTACCAGAGGCACCGGATGCGGAAAAAAGACTAAGTGTCAGCCCCAGCCTGGGGGGGAGGCTCGGGGTTCCCATGCCCAGGAAGAGGCCCCGTCCCTGGGTAAAAAGAGTCAGCCACAGCCCCTCGCCTTACCAGAGGCACCAGATGCGGAAAAACGACTAAGTGTCAGCCCCAGCCTGCGGGGGAGGCTCGGGGTTCCCATGCCCAGGAAGAGGCCCCGTCCCTGGGTAAAAAGAGTCAGCCACAGCCCCTCGCCTTACCAGAGGCACCAGATGCGAAAAAATGACTAAGTGTCAGCCACTCGCCTTACCAGAGGCACCGGATGCGGAAAAAAGACTAAGTGTCAGCCCCAGCCTGGAGGGGAGGCTCGGGGTTCCCATGCCCAGGAAGAGGCCCCGTCCCTGGGTAAAAAGAGTCAGCCACAGCCCCTCGCCTTACCAGAGGCGCCAGATGCGAAAAAACGACTAAGTGTCGGCCCGCTGCCTTACCAGAGGCACGAACTGAGCGTATGGTTCTATACTGCGTAGCATGGGTTGCCCATTGGACATGGTCTCTCATGGTAGTCGCCAGAAGCCCAGTCGAGAAAAACACCTCCCGCAGGTTTATGATGTTCTTTTTCACACAACGTCTTAAAAAAGGAGCGAAAAGATCGAAATGGTCATGATTGTGGAGGCTTTTTGTCCAGCAGCCCTGGAGCTATTCTGCCAATGGCAGGCGTTTGTCGGTCGGTCCTGCCAATGGCAGGCGTTTGTCGGTCAGTCCTGTCAATGGCAGGCCTCGGTCGGGCTGTCAATGGCAGACCTCGGTCGGTCGGTCGGTCGGTCCTGTCAATGGCAGACCCTTGTCGGTCGGTCCTGTCAATGGCAGGCCTCGGTCGGGCTGTCAATGGCAGACCTCGGTCGGTCGGTCCTGTCAATGGCAGACCCTTGTCGGTCGGTCCTGTCAATGGCAGGCCTCGGTCGGGCTGTCAATGGCAGACCTCGGTCGGTCGGTCCTGTCAATGGCAGACCCTTGTCGGTCGGTCCTGTCAATGGCAGGCCTCGGTCGGGCTGTCAATGGCAGACCTCGGTCGGTCGGTCCTGTCAATGGCAGACCCTTGTCGGTCGGTCCTGTCAATGGCAGGCCTCGGTCGGGCTGTCAATGGCAGACCTCGGTCGGTCGGTCCTGTCAATGGCAGACCCTTGTCGGTCGGTCCTGTCAATGGCAGGCCTCGGTCGGGCTGTCAATGGCAGACCTCGGTCGGTCGGTCCTGTCAATGGCAGACCCTTGTCGGTCGGTCCTGTCAATGGCAGGCCTCGGTCGGGCTGTCAATGGCAGAACTCTGACACTTCCCGCACATGAACGTAACACATTTTCACTGCGGTGAATTGTGTGACAATGTCCGCAAACTCCATTGGAAGTGTGTGCCACTGACAGGACTTTGGGTTAAGCTCGGAAAACCCTTACCGGGATCCCCCGACTTTGCTTACTAGGTGATAAATCCGAATCACCACCAGGAGTGTCAAAGGGTGAATTTGGCCTTGTGGTAACGGGTTGCATCACAGCCGCTAGAATTATTCTTTGCCACTGGAACAGTCAGTGTCGACCAGTGTTTGCTGAATGGGTCAAACAAATGACAGATAATGCCTCTTATGAGTTGATTATAGCAAAGTTGAATGGTAAAAAGGGTCAATTTGACTGGGTCTGGAAGAATTTTTTGGGTTATATAGGAAATGAGTAGAAGCCTGTAGGGTGCGAGAGGAGGGATATCTGGATTATGTGTATGTGATAAGACTGTCTTTGATTGTTGTTGGGGTTTTCTTTGTTTTCTGCTGGGTTTTTTTTGCTTTGTTTTGTTTTGTTTTGTTTTTGTTTATTTTTCTCTTTTTCTAAACATTTGCTATCTTTGTATTTCACTCAACATATGTTTGACAGAAAATTGAATAAAAACTTGAATGACAAAAAAAAAAACTGGATTAAGCTTGTATAATGTGTTGAGCTTGTTCACCTTATGGCGTTCCTTCAGCTTTGTTAATTCTTCCTTGAATTGTTGTCCTTGACAGTACTTCACAATTTCAATTTCAGCCTGCTTTAAATCTTTAAAGGGGAGTTGCATTTCTTTTGAACTCCTCTTGATCATTTGACCTCTCCTTTCTTTCTTGTTGAATCCATCTAGTTGTTTACGGCAAGCTGTTAGTTCTCTGAGAAGAGCTTTCACCTTCAAAAACCAGGCAACTGCACATTGTAGCTTTATCCAGGAGGAGAAGTGTTTTATCAAACGATCTGTTGCCTCCTTTGCTTCATGGACTACTGTCCCACGTGCTGAACAGATTCATTTTAGCTCTGGGTCTTGGTTGTCAACCATCATGGGGTCTGGATTCTTGGGCCACTGATCTCGAGGGCTGAGCAAAAATTCTGGTCCTGACAGCCAGTCCTTCCATTTCGAAAAGGCTTCAACACTTTTCCCTCTTGAAACATGATCAGCTGGATTAAGATTGGTATTGACATACCTCCATTGTAATGATTAAGTGTCTTCCAGGATTCTTGTAACTCTGTTGGCGACAAACGTCTTGAATCTTGCACTTTCACTGTTCAAATACTTGACCGCAGTGCTATCGGTCCAAAAGATTGAGTCATTAAGCTCAAACTCCAGCTCTTTATTTAAGAGTTCGTCCATTTTAACTGCCACTGTGGCTGCAGTCTTAACTGGTGCAATCCTTCACTTTTGCGATCATTAGAGTGCATTGAGTATCTCCTTTATCATTGCACAGGAGCAGATAGCTTGCTGTTCCATTGGCATCCTCACTTGCGTCAGCAAAGAGATGTAACTGCAAAGGCTGAAGAACCAAACTGTTTTGTTTTAACTCCAAACTCTTTAAGGAGGTGCAGATCTTCGACCCACTGTTTAAAGTTCTTGATGGCATTTTCTGGGAGGCTCTCATCCCATCCATATTTTTCCCGACACAGATTCTGCAGGATTTGTTTTGCAGGCAGTATCACTGGAGCAATAAACCCCAACGGATCAAAGATGGAACTAATCAGGGATAACAGATCTCTTCAATTCAATTCAGTTTATTTATATAGCGCCAACTCACAACAGATGTCATCTCAAGGCACTTAACAAGAAGTCATTTCAATACATTTATACAAACATTCCAATCAGTTAAAAAGTTTCCTATTTAAGGAAGCCCAGCAGATTGCGTCAGTCATTGGCGTGAGGTTGGGCCCCGTTGATGCAGACTTTCCAACCACAGCAATCCTTCAGCAATCCCTCATACTGAGGAAGCATGTAGTGACGGTAGAGAGGAAAAACTCTCCTTTAACAGGAAGAAACCTCCAACAGAACCAGGCTCAGTAGGAGCGGCCATCTGCCACGACCGTCTGGGGGTTTGAGAAGACAGAGCAGAAACACAGAAGGAACAGAAGATCCGATATAAGAGAACTTTCTATGTTACAGAAAGTAAAAAGTTGATAACAGGACACAGTGGATGTTCAGTTACTGAGAGGATCATCCCAGTCGATGCCCCCCGTCCAACAGGGCATTGCAGCCAAGCAGGATATCAGACCAGGTATATCTTCTATGGAGAGAAAAACACTGAGAGAAAACAAAGTTAACAGTAGAAATAACAGAATGTACTGTAATACAACTGGAGAGTCATAGGAGTTTGTTTGTTTGTTTTTTATGTTAATTTTGAACTTAAACTGATCAGTTTTAGCACACCAATGAATTGGTTCAATGATGTTCCCCCAAAACTGGCTGCACACTCAAAAACAACACGCAACTTCTGTTTTACTGGATGTCTCACTCCATGGTGAGGCAGATACCAGACTTGTCCATCTGGAGACTTACATTCAGCACCTTCAAGTTTCACAGGATATCCCTTCTGAAGAAGATTATCCATAAATGTGACATATTCCTCATGAAACTTGACATCTTTAGAAAACTTTTATCGTAAATTGATTGCTCGTTGCTCTGCAACCAATCGATTGTTAGGCAAAGACACAGACTTGTTTCTCATAGGAAGACAAACAGTATAATGACCATCAACAAGCCTCGAGGACCGAGACACCATCTCAATAAACTTTTGGTCTTCTTTGGACATTTCTGTGTCTTCACCTTGTCCATTGTCAGGAAAGTCCTGCTTGAACTGCAATTGCCAAAGTTCTTCTAACCTGGCAACGGATATTCTATTAGTAGTCACTTCTGTATGTTTGTTTTTGTCCACTGAAGCATTGCCACCTCTAAGTGGTCCATTTATGGTCCATCCTAATCTGTTCCTAACACTATATGGTCCATTTCCGACACTATTGATTATCTGCAATGGTTCTATTGCCTTGGGAACATTGGCTCCAATAAGCAAGCCAACTTCAGCTTTAATTGTAGGAATCTTCACTTCCTTCAGATATGGCCAGATATCAACTTCATCCTGACTGGGAATGTTTTCTTTAGTCACTGGAAAGGTTTCTTGGGAAAACACCTCTGGAAGCTGAATGTACTGTTTCCCATCCATGCTACTAATTTCAAGTTCTGTTGTGTTCCCCGGGTGTTTGTGTTTTGTTAGTTATTTTCATTATTTAGTTCTATTATCATGTTTAGTTATTCTTAGTATTTCTTGTTATTTCTGTACTTTCTGGTTTCCCCGTAGTCTTGCCTTAGTTTCTTAAGATCCTTCTAGTTTCCCAGTTTTCTGTCTCCCAGCCATTTCACCTCCTGTCCCAGCTAATCACTTCCACCTGCTCACTCCCCCTCAGCTGCAACCGCTTCCCTTAATTGGTCCTGCTCCTTCTCTGCTTCACTCTTCACTCTCCTCCCTCAGTATAAATATGGCCCTCTTTCAGTCACAACTCGCTGGTTCGTCCGTCTTTCTTCCCCGCCTGATTCCTGCCTTCCTTGTTGCCCGTCCGATTCCTGTGTTTCCCTGTTGCTGCCTGTACCCTCCCGAGTTTCTGTAAGTTCCGTGTGGTTTTTCACTAAATCCTTTTTGTTTTCAACTCTGCTGCTTTTGGGTCCAGTTTAATCTACAAAACATGACAAGTTCACTTACAACAGAAGTGTTCACAAGAGATTATTTTCCCATTGTGCACAATAAAATCTTAATGTTTTTCCCTGAAACACATAACTGGTTCATCAGTGACTTTGTAGCAAAAGTGGCAGAGCTGCCTGGATCTAAAAAGGCATAAGTAGCCACTTCTTTAGTCCTTTTTTGTGACTTGACACGCACTGGAATAATTGACAGAACACAATCTTTCCTTCCGGCCCCAGTGACCCCAAAAGTTTCAGTCATCTGGACAAGAGCACTTGATATTATCTGTCTTTCACAACTTTCTCCTGTTGGTTGCTGTACTGAGTTTTTAGGAGTAATGTGTAACAGTGTTTGATGCAGACGTGAACATTCTTGACACTGATCCTTTTCCTTGCAGGCGTTACTCATATGACCATGTTTTAGACAGCCAAAACACAGTCCTTTACTTTTCAAAATGTTGATCTTTTCTGCATGTGTCTTGCTCTTTAGCTTTCTGTGGGACGCAAGACTGTGCTACTCTTCTTTACAGAAACCACACGGTTTGCTCTTTGCATCTGAGAAGGTTGTCCGTCTCTTTGGTCTTTCCAGTTCAAAGCTATCTGTATCCCCTCCGTTGTCAGCTTTTGGGTGAAAGACATTTGTTGTAAATACTCTTTTTGACTGAAGCGTTTGTGTACGATGCTCCTTTAATTTCTGCTTTGCTGGTTCCTTTGCATTTACAGAGTCTTTAATATTTCCATACAGTGGATGAAGCATATACAGGTCCTTCTAAAAAAATTTGCATATTGTGATAAAGTTCATTCTTTTCCATAATGTAATGATAAAAATTAAACTTTCATATATTTTAGATTCATTGCACACCAACTGAAATATTTCAGGTCTTTTAATGGTTTTCAAACTGATGATTCTGGCATACAGCTCATGAAAACCCAAAATTCCTACCTAAAAAAATTAGCATATTTCATCTGACCAATAAAAGAAGTGTTTTTAATACAAAAGTCAACTTTCAAATAATTATGTTCAGTTATGCACTCAATACTTGGTCGGGAATCCTTTTGCAGAAATGACTGCTTCAATGCGGTGTGGCATGGAGGCAATCAGCCTGTGGCACTGCTGAGGTGTTATGGAGGCCCAGGATGCTTCGATAGCGGCCTTAAGCTCATCCAGAGTGTTGGGTCTTGCGTCTCTCAACTTCCTCTTCACAATATCCCACAGATTCTCTATGGGGTTCAGGTCAGGAGAGTTGGCAGGCCAATGGAACACAGTAATACCATGGTCAGTAAACCATTTACCAGTGGTTTTGGCACTGTGAGCAGGTGCCAGGTCGTCTTCATCTCCATAAAGCTTTTCAGCAGATGGAAGCATGAAGTGCTCCAAAATCTCCTGATAGCTAGCTGCATTGACCCTGCCCTTGATAAAACACAGTGGACCAACACCAGCAGCTGACATGGCACCCCAGACCATCACTGACTGTGGGGACTTGACACTGGACTTCAGGCATTTTGGCATTTCCTTCTCCCCAGTCTTCCTCCAGACTCTGGCACCTTGATTTCCGAATGACATGCAAGTACTTTGGACCACTGAGCAACAGTCCAGTGCTGCTTCTCTGTAGCCCAGGTCAGGCGCTTCTGCCGCTGTTTCTGGTTCAAAAGTGGCTTGACCTGGGAATGCGGCACCTGTAGCCCATTTCCTGCACACGCCTGTGCACGGTGGCTCTGGATGTTTCTGCTCCAGACTCAGTCCACTGCTTCCGCAGGTCCCCCAAGGTCTGGAATCGGTCCTTCTCCACAATCTTCCTCAGGGTCCGGTCACCTCTTCTCGTTGTGCAGCGTTTTCTGCCACACTTTTTCCTTCCCACAGACTTCCCACTGAGGTGCCTTGATACAGCACTCTGGGAACAGCCTAATCGTTCAGAAATGTCTTTCTGTGTCTTACCCTCTTGCTTGAGGGTGTCAATGATGGCCTTCTGGGCAGCAGTCAGGTCGGCAGTCTTACCCATGATTGCGGTTTTGATTAATGAACCAGGCTGGGAGTTTTTAAAAGCCTCAGGAATCTTTTGCAGGTGTTTAGAGTTAATTAGTTGATTCAGATGATTAGGTTAATAGCTCGTTTAGAGAACCTTTTCACGATATGCTAATTTATTTGAGATTTATTCTATTTGAGATAGGAATTTTGGGTTTTCATGAGCTGTATGCCAAAATCATCAGTTTTAAAACAATAAAAGACCTGAAATATTTCAGTTGGTGTGCAATGAATCTAAAATATATGAAAGTTTAATTTTTATCATTACATTATGGAAAATAATGAACTGGAATAAGCCACGGATTGCAGAGCAGCGCCATCTTCTGGTTTGATTGCCAGTTTAATATCTCTTTCATGTATGCTTCAGCTATTTTAGAATCCTCCCCAAAGAAGTCCTTTAACATCTGCCTTGCATGAGCATAACCCACACACGGTTCCATGTAGAGGCAGCATTTAACTAATTAATGTGGTCGTCCTTCTGTGTACTGAAGCAAAAACTGAAGGCGTCATGCATCTCTTTTCTAGCTTTTATATTCGCTTCGGTTCTTTTCTGCTCAGCTTCCAATTCTGCTTCTCTGAGCTTTTCTTGAGCCAGTCTATTTTTTCTGTGCTTCCCAATCTGCTTCCTCTCTTTCAATTGCCAACTTTTCCTGCAAGGCTGCAGCCTTAGCCTTTAATGATGCACGCTCCATTTCTGCCTTTATTCGAATGGATGAAGATGTTGAATACACACTTCCACTTTGTGATCCATGTCTGCTGCATCTGGAAACCTTTGACAGAACTGACCTACTGTCTTCAGGTCCTACTTGTTTATCACACTTTTCAGCCGCTTCCGAACGTTTTAAAACCTCTTTCATCCAATCCTCACATTTCCAGAGAAAGTCATTAATTGTCTTCCTATTAGGATCAAACCAGTTCTTTTGATCATCTAAAAACTCCTCATTCATGTACGGCTTTAAACCTAAATTTAGGTCTGTAAATTCCTGTTGCAGTTTACTGAAATCAACAAAGTTTATTTTTTACAGCATCTGCATTACTATCATCCTCCATTAACTGCTCAATCTGTTTCTCCATGGCAGTCAGCTGTGATAATTTATATCTGCGTGCTTTGATTTGTTTTGTTATGTGCTCATCTAGGGCCTTTTCAGTAATTTTTACTGTCCGTTTTCCACTACTTTGTTCATCCATGATAAGCAGTTATCCACACTTTATTCCACAAAAGCCGAAAAACTCCTTAAGATGGCCTTAACACGTTAAAAAAGCAGCAGACATTTACAGAGCTGGCGGTCCTCACAAGTTGGCAATTAGCTGAAACACTCACCGTGCGGTGCTCTTTGCGAGTTTGCAGCTATCCATAAACAGAATCTGTTGCTCACAGGTCTCTGCTTTCCATCCCCTCCATGTTTTTGCCAAAGCATGTTTGTATTAAACACTTAAACGCCTTCTGGGATTCAGTCTTCTTTATTATGGAAACTCTGAGGTATTTTCTGCCATTACACTTGACGCCCAACGTAGCCTCAGCGAACAGAATGGACCGGCAGCGACGGGTCAAGGGAGTTGCTAGCGTCCTGGGAAAGTTTTTCTCCCAGCCTCTTACCTCCAGTAGCTGTTTGGGAGATGGAGGCCTTGAGGCGTCTCTGTCGGCCCGGCCGTTGCCTGAGACAGAACCTGGTAAGACTGATTCCTTTTAAATAAATAGTGATAACAGAATTTTATTTGCACTCTCAGGGGGTGAAGAATTTGCTAGCGGTTTGTGTTTTTACTCTCACGTGGGTTGTTGTAACGAGTTTTCCATGCTCCTTTTCTCGTAATATAAAGAGAGAGCACCAGGGGGCAATTGATTGATTAATTAATTGATTAGTCAGTCAACTATCTTCAGTTGTTTTTAGGCTTTTTTTTCACTAAGCAAAAAGAAAGTCATTGGGGGGAGATGTCTAATCTATCTAAAAGTGGGATCTTATGTTATTTATTTGTTTATTTCTATTTTATTTACTATAATTTGTTTTTTCCAGAACTGGGGAGTATTTGAGCATTAAGATCACTTGTTTGATGGCTTGGTATAATGCAGAATGGCACACACACACACACACACACACACACACACTGTTATTGTTACACATTCCATTGTAGAACTGCAGATAAATTTAGCTGAGTTGTCCTGTGATTCTCTTCAGGCTGATGATGTAACCCGTGGTCGGCCCCTGCCTCCGATCCAGCACAGAGCGCATGGGGACCACAAGGAGCCCCAACCAGTATTTGTTGTTTCTGCCAGAGGACCCTTAGAGAGAAAGGGGTCTCGATGGAAGCAGGCCATAATTCCTGATTCTTTTTATTTTTATGTTGATCTAATGTTTTGTTATTGTGTTGTAATTTGTAAGGGAGAGTTGATGTGCAACTAAACTTTATTTGTTTTAGCAGGACGGGGTAAAGCAGACAGCAGACCTGCTACGGGTCTGTAAAGGGGATAATGATTCATCATCTGGTGAGTTTAATCTAATCAGAGCTGCACATCTATTTTTTTTTAGGGAAAGATAGTGAAATGACTCGGGGGGGGGGGTGTATACATGATTGATCATCTGTATTCCAGAACCTAACTGGTAAATAAATGGACTAGTCTTTTATTTTTCTCACCTAATGCTCTCTTTCAGGAGAGTCCACATTTTATTTTATTTTTTCGAAAGTTATTTAATGGAACTGTTATTACACTAATTACAAGTTTCCTTTAGCTATCGCAGCTTGTGTGCCATAAGTTAGAAAGCGGAGTTCCCACTTTACGACTAGAACAAATAGCAAAGAGTTAATTGGGGCATTTAGAGTAGATTGTGAATTATACCCTGATTTACTTAATTTTGACTAAGTTGACTGACAGTAAAAACATACATTTTATTCTCTTTCTTCTTGGGACAATTGGGGTTAATTTTTCTCTTTTATATATAACTGTGAACATTAAAAACTAAAGTGAATAAGACCCTTACAGTAGCACTGCTTAGAATTTTCCACAGCTCTGAAGGACGAAACTTTTATCAGCTTACAAGGCGCTAATGTAAACACTCTCTTATTGACGTCACAAATGGCGAGAGTAGAGAAGAATAACAAGACTTTGCTGTGAGCAGCAACAGTAAAACAAGATTGTTTATAATTTGAACACAACTAAAACATGAAACTTTAGGTTTCTGCTGGGTAACATTGAAATTGATGACTGGTCTGATAACATTAGGCTACCTAGGTTTAATGGTAAAAGGTAAATACTAATCTTATCTGGGGAACATTCAAGCGTCGGAGCAGTTAGTGGGCCTTATTAGAAATTTTGCTTGGAAAATTACTGAATTGATCTCAAGCTGTAAAGTGTTCTGTGTGTCCTTCCAGGATAAGGGGGCAAGAGGTCAGGAGAGAAGGTTTGATCCTAGAAATCTGATGGTTTTTGTCACACTTTGGTGGGTAAACACAGGAAATTATATAAGTGGGGACGATTGTATATACATCATATTGTGCCTGTTAGTCTTAAAGGGATAGTTCGCATTTTTAGACATGAAGTTGTATCCCATCCTCACCATCAGCATAGTGCATAAACACCGACCCACATCTGGGGTCACCTCCTGGTCAGAGCTCTGGCCGTCAGAAGTCTTTAAAGAAAGTAGTCCCGACTAGTTTCGGGGGCCAACAAACTGTGCCGTTTTGCTTCAGAAACCTATATGTATTTGAAAACATGATTCATTTGCATCAGAAAAAAGACGCCGGCCAAAATTCACAACTCACTATTACTCTAGTGAGTACTTGCACTATTTTTTTTCCATTCCAATCCAATCAATCCGCGCTGCGGCCAGCATCGACTGTCGCGCTTCTCCCGTCAGCTGTTCATAGGGCTGACACTCAAATGGACTACGAAAGACATTTAACAATGGTGCGCACTTGCAAATTCCCGGGTTGTAACAACAGAAATGTTCCATCGTTTTCCTGTAACAGACCTTGCTATTAGGCAACTTTGGCTTATTGCCATCGGCTACTCTGTGGGAGCTAAAGTGGCTAGAGTCAAGGACTTTCGTGTGTGTAGTGCACACTTCAGCGAGGACAATTGCATACAAAAGCAAAAAGGAAAGAGGAAAAACCTTGCATTGAAGAGTGCTGCTGTACCAGTACCCCGGGTAAGTTCTATCTAATAAATGATTTGATGACGCCTACTACTGCATTATTTTGAAGCTAACGTGTTTACACTGAGTGAAGATAGCATAAAGTTACTCCTTCAGAGGTGTGTGCGTGTGTGTGTCTTTTCTGGCAAAACCGCTCGCTGTGTCTACAGCTATAATTGTATCCGTGATTTGCACGTTATTAGAATCACAAGTTTCTTAGCTTTCTAAGATATAAAACATGTATAAGTTCCTAGAAGTCAGAATATCAGTGGTTTTCAACATGGAAGTGGGTGGGACCCGGTTACGGGCCATCATAACTATAACAGGTTAAGAGAATCGGCTAGTGATGTGTTCAGCAACTCTGCAAATGTCATCAGGTGAAATTATATGGAAAAAAAAGAAAAAGTTTATAGGGATGTACAGTTGTGGCCAAAAGTTTTGAGAATGACACAAATATTAGTTTTCACAAAGTTTGCTGCAAAACTACTTTTAGATCTTTGTTTCAGTTGTTTCTGTGATGTACTGAAATATAATTACAAGGACTTTATACGTTTCAAAGGCTTTTATTGACAATTACATGACATTTATGCAAAGAGTCAGTATTTGCAGTGTTGGCCCTTCTTTTTCAGGACCTCTGCAATTCGACTGGGCATGCTCTCAATCAACTCCTGGGCCAAATCCTGACTGATAACAACCCATTCTTTCATAATCACTTCTTGGAGTTTGTCAGAATTAGTGGAGTTTTGTTTGTCCACCCGCCTCTTGAGGACTGACACCAAGTTCTCAATGGGATTAAGATCCTGGGAGTTTCCAGGCCATGGACCCAAAATTTCAACGTTTTGGTCCCCGAGCCACTTAGTTATCACTTTTGCCTCATGGCACGGTGCTCCATCGTGCTGGAAAATGCATTGTTCTTCACCAAACTGTTGCTGGATTGTTGGAAGAAGTTGCTGTTGGAGGGTGTTTTGTTACCATTCTTTATTCATGGCTGTGTTTTTGGGCAAAATTGTAAGTGAGCCCACTCCCTTGGATGAGAAGCAACCCCACACATGAATGGTCTCAGGATGCTTTACTGTTGGCATGACACAGGACTGATGGTAGCGCTCACCTTTTCTTCTCCAGACAAGCCTTTTTCCAGATGCCCCAAACAATCGGAAAGAGGCTTCATCGGAGAATATGACTTTGCCCCAGTCCTCAGCAGGCCATTCACCATACTTTCTTGGACGCCCAGAAGCCTTCATAACAAGAATTGAACCTCTTTCCTTGAAGTTCATGCATGGCTGCACGCGTTTCTTTGCAGGTCACCATGGTTACCAATGGAAGAACAATGATTTCAAGCATCACCCTCCTTTTAACATGTCAAGTCTGCCATTCTAACCCAATCAGCCTGACATAATGATCTCCAGCCTTGTGCTCGTCAACATTCTCACCTGAGTTACCAAGACGATTACTGAAATGATCTCAGCAGGTCCTTTAATGACAGCCATGAAATGCAGTGGAAGTTTCATGGCAAAAAAGGACTATGCAATTCATCTAATCACTGTTCATAACAGTCTGGAGTATATGCAAATTGCTATTATAAAAACTTAAGCAGCAACTTTCCCAATTTCCAATATTTATGTAATTCTCAAAACTTTTGGCCACGACTGTAGTTACGTTCTGCTCAGAAAACTATTTAAAACACAACTGAGCTTTTGTCTTTGAATCAATAACATTTGATCTCATGTTTACAAAGGTATGCACTTCTGCACCTGCTGCACCTGCTGAAACAACATCAGCAGGGACCAGCAGTTAAAATCCAGAACACAGAGTTCTTTCTGGACTCCAACAGTCAACACCTTGGAAGTGTTCTGAGAAAAGAAAACACTGGAAGATGATTCTCACAAGCCCTACTGAAACCATTCGAGGAACAAGGCCATAGACCTCAGGGAGCTACACAGCCCTACCCCCCACCTGGGAAGAGTCACAGGTAAGGACACATTTCCATCTTTTTTAGATACATTTTGTCAGAATCTTCAAATTTCACAAGGCACACAGTATGTATAACAAACCCGGTGCATGCACCTATCAGCCTTGTTTATAACTACCATCAATCAACACAAACACTTGAATTAGACTTTTCTACTGTCTTCTTCATTCAAAGGCAATGTACACAAGCTCAGTGGTTGAATCTGAAAAATTGACCGGTTTGAGTTGTATAGAAGCAGCTGGTGAAAATTCAATTCAATTCAGTTTATTTATACAGCGCCAATTCACAACAGATGTCATCTCAAGGCACTTAACAAGAAGTCATTTCAATACATTTATACAAACATTCCAATCAGTTCAAAAGTTTCCTATTTAAGGAATCCCAGCAGATTGTGTCAGTCATTGGCGTGAGGTTGGGCCCCGTTGATGCAGACTTTCCAACCACAGCAATCCTTCAGCAATCCCTCATACTGAGCAACCATGTAGCGACGGTAGAGAGGAAAAACTCCCCTTTAACAGGAAGAAACCTCCAACAGAACCAGGCTCAGTAGGAGCGGCCATCTGCCACGACCGTCTGGGGGTTTGAGAAGACAGAGCAGAAACACAGAAGGAACAGAAGATCTGATATAAGAGAACTTTCTATGTTACAGAAAGTAAAAAGTTGATAACAGACACAGTGGATGTTCAGTTACTGGGAGGATCATCCCAGTCAATGCCCCCCGTCCAACAGGGCATTGCAGCCAAGCAGGATACCAGACCAGGTATATCTTCTATGGAGAGAAAAACACAGAGAAAATTGAAGAAGAAAATTGGTAAGTCTGTCCTCCAGCAGTCTAAGCCTATAGCAGCATAACTACAGAGATGGCTCAGGATGACCTTAGCCACTCTAACTATAAGCTTTATCAAAAAGGAAAGTTTAAGCCTGGCCTTAAAAGTAAACAGAGTGTCTGCCTCACGGACTAAAGCTGGGAGCTGGTTCCACAGGAGAGGAGCCTGATAACTAAAAGATCTGCCTCCCATTCTACTTTTAGAAATCCTAGGAACTAAAAGTAAACCTGCAGTCTGAGAGCAAAGTGCTCTGTTAGGAACATAAGGAACAATTAGATCTCTGATGTATGATGGAGCTTGATTATTAAGGGCTTTGTATGTAAGAAGGATCTTAAATTCTATTCTGGATTTAACAGGGAGCCAATGAAGGGAAGCTAAAACAGGAGAAATGTGATCTCTCTTTTTAATATTCATCAGAACTCTTGCTGACGCATTTTGGATCAACTGAAGGCTTTTAATGACATTTTGTGGACTACCTGATAGTAAATGCATGGACTAGTTTCTCAGCATCACTCCTGGACAGGATGTTTCTAATTTTAGCAATGTTCCGGAGGTGAAAGAAAGAAATCCTAGAAACCTGTTTAATATGGGATTTAAATGTCAAGTCTTGGTCAAAAATAACGCCGAGGTTCTTTACGTTATTACTGGGGGACAATTTAACCAATTTAAATGGTGAACAGAATTGGTCCAAGGACAGAACCCTGAGAGTGAAGATGATTTATCATTTAGATGAACAAACTGGAATCTATCAGACAAATATGATTTAAACCAGCCTAGTGCTGTTCCTTTGATCCCTGCAACATGTTCAAGCCTTTCTAGGAGAATATTATGATAGACTGTGTCAAAAGCAGCACTGAGATCTAACAAAACCAGAACAGACACAAGTCCAGTATCTGAGGCCATCAGAATATCATTAGTAACCTTCACCAGTGCTATGATGAGCTCTAAAACCTGACTGAAACTCTTCAAACAGCTCGTTATTGTTTAGATGCTCACAGACTTGATTAGCAACAATTTTCTCAAGGACTTTGGATAAGAAAGGAAGGTTAGATATAGGTCTGTAATTCACTAAGTCATCTTGATCAAGGGAAGGTTTCTTGAGTAAAGGTTTAATTACAGCTATTTTAATTTCCTGTGGTACGTATCCGTTTACTAAGGATAGATTCATCATATCCAAAATGGGGCCAGGAACCAAATGGAACACTTCTTTAAATAATTTGGTTGGGATTGGGTCCAACATATAAGTTGAAGGTTTAGATGAGGCTAATATTTTTGATAATTCCGAAAGCTCGACTGAATCAAAACAGCCTAAGCACAACTGAGCTTCTCCAGTTCTTTCCGATACTGCCTCATTTACTGAGGAAGAAGTAATCATGTTTGGGAAAATGCCAATGATTTTATTTTTATTAGAATTAATTTTATTTATGAAGAATCCCATAAAATCATCACTGCTAAGAGCTGGGGGAATAGTTGGCTCAACAGAGCTATGACTCTGTGTAAGTTTGGCAACTGTACTAAAAAGAAACCTAGGATTGTTTTTATTCGCCTCTATTAATGATGAAAAATATGCTGTTCTAGCTTGTCGAAGGGTCTTTTTATACAGCAATAGACTGTTATTCCAGGTTAAATAGGAATCCTCTAGGTGTGTAGAGCACCATTTTCTCTCCAACTTCCTAGTATTCTGCTTTAAAGTACGCAACTCTGCGTTTAACCAAGGAGTCAGCCTCCTATGGCTAGCCACTTTCTTTTTTAAGGGGGCTACACTATCTAATGCCAAACGCAATGAGGAAGTAACGCTGTGAACCAGACCATTAATTTCTTAAGGGTTAGAGATAGAATTGCTGCCATCCACTGTGTTACTCTGAGACACTGAGGAAAGTAAGAATGGAACAGATTCTTTAAAAATTGTTACAGCATTGTCTGATAAAGCTCTACTATAATGAAATTTTCTTTCAGATTTAAGATGGTCAGTTAAAGTAAATTCAAAAGTTATTAAGAAGTGGTCAGACAGGACCGGGTTATGTGGGTGGACCGTTATTTCCTCACACTCAATACCGTATGTCAGTACAAGGTCCAAAGTGTGTTTGCCCGAGTGGGTCGATCCCTGTACTTTTTGAGTAAAGCCAATTGAGTCTAAAATAGCATTAAAGGCTGCATTTAGGCTATCACTTTCAGTATCCACATGAATATTAAAGTCCCCCACTATAATAACCCTATCAGTATTTAATACTAAATCAGATAAAAAATGTGAGATCTGATCCAAGAATTGAGAGTAAGGGCCTGGTGGACGATACAAAACCACAAACAAAAATGGTCTTAATGTTTTGCAACTTGGATGAGGAAAATTAAGGGGTAGATGTTCAAAAGAACTGTAGCTATCAATTGGTCTGGGACTAATTAGTAAATCAGAACGAAAAATGGTTGCAACTCCTCCTCCTCCTCGCCCAGTATTTCTAGGAATGTGAAAATTTAAATGACTGGAAGGAGTTGACTCATTTATACTGACATAATCCTCCTGCTGCAACCAGGTTTCTGTGAGACAAAGGAAATCAATGTGATTATCACAAATCAAGTCATTTACTAACAAAGTCTTTGAGGAAGGAAATCTTATGTTTAATAAACCACATTTAATAGATTTATTTTTCTGTTCAGTCAAAGTTGTATTTATTTTTATGAGATTTCCATAATTTGCTTTTGTTGGCTTAACTTTTAATCCATTTAATTTTGGCCGTGGGCAAGACACTGTTTCTATAGGGTAATGGGTGGGTAACAGTACAGAAGCAGCAGAGAGGTGGGTTAAACTACGGCTCTGCTTCCTGGTCTGGATCCTGGGTTGTCAGTGTTTTGGAGAACAAATAAATTCGGCCATATTCCTAGAAAGAAGAGCTGCTCCATCCAAAGTGGGATGGATGCCGTCTCTCCGGATCAGACCAGGTTTTCCCCAAAATGTTCGCCAGTTATCAATGTAGCCCACATCGTTTGCAGGACACCACCCAGACAACCATTGATGGAATGACAGCATGCGGCTAAACATGTCGTCACTGGTCCGATCAGGCAGGGGACCAGAAAACATTACCGAGTCTGATATTGTTTTGGCAAACTTACACACCGAAGCAACACTAATTTTAGTGACCTCCGATTGGCGTAACCGGGTGTCATTACCGCCAGCGTGAATAACAATCTTACTGTATTTACGCTTATCTTTAGCCAGCAGTTTCAGGTAGGATTTGATGTCGCTCGATCTGGCCCCTGGCAAACATTTGATTATGGTCAATGGTGTCTCTAATGCCACGTTTCTGACTATGGAGCTGCCAATTACCAGGGTCGGCTTCTCAGCGGGTGTGTCGCTGAGCGGGGAAAATCTGTTAGAAACGTGGACCGGTTGGTGGTGGCCCGGGGGCTGGGTCCTAGAACTATGCTTCCTACGTACAGTCACCCAGCCGTCCTGAGGTCCCGGCTG
This sequence comes from Valencia hispanica, assembly GCA_963556495.2. NCBI lineage: Eukaryota > Metazoa > Chordata > Actinopteri > Cyprinodontiformes > Valenciidae > Valencia > Valencia hispanica. Next base: position 49,391,652 of record OY747715.1, read on the forward strand.
CGCGGGGTCTACCGGAGGACAGCTAGGGGGTTCTATCCTTGTTGGCCGCGCGCTGGCTAATGGGCTTCGGCTATCAGCTGGTTTTTCAACAGCGCGGAGCCGTGCTTCTAATTCTGATACCCTCGCCTCCAAAGCTACAAAAATATTACATTTATTACACTATTATCACTAAAGGAGGCAGGGAAGTAACTAAACATCTGACAGAGAGAGCAAGAGAGAAGAGAAGAGTTAGAGACAGGAGAGAGAAGAGTAGCCATAGCCGCAATGAAGCTAAGCTAACTGAGCTAGCGAGACTTTACCACCCCAAGAAAAGCTGTGTGAAACACAAGGAGTTCCCAAAACGTAAAGTACACCACCACAAAACGTGTGTTTTAGTGTGCTTGTGTGTTAGAATAACTTAGAAAGGCCTCAGCACAGAGAAAATAAGATCAATTCAAGAGAGTCTGAACACCAAACAGTTTACAGGGAGCGCAACAGTGACAACAGGAAATGACGCAATACGGCTTACCCCCGTCGAATCAGTAGCCAGTCTGGTGACAGCACATTTCTTCCATTGAGTGCCTCCACATCATCTTCCCCTGATGTGAGTGTGGCCATAGCAGAACAGCAAGGTAACTGGTCAGAGAGGAAGTGGATTGAGAATGAGTCAGCCCTTATGGAACTTTTTGTAACTTGTCACACTTGTGGTATAGCCATTGATGAAAAGACCATAGTGAGTAATGGATCCATGGTCAAAATAGAATGGATATGCCTAAATCACCATAAGGAAGTTTGGAGATCTTGCCCTGAGGCCCGCGGAATGCCAGAGAACAACCTGGAATCTTCAGCAGCAATTATTTTTACTGGAACTACACAAACTGAAATTCAAGAGTGGGCTGATCTTCTCAACTTGAAATTACCAAAGAAGACATCATATTAATCACTGCAATCAACCTATATAATACCCGTGGTTCATCAGGCCTACACTGACATGCAAGAGACAATTTTGTCAGAAGTCCAGGAAATTGCATGTGCAGGTGGACAGACAGACATTGGTGGTGATGCAAGGTACATATTTTTGTTATTGTAGGAGTGAGATTGTGCTCTTATGTTTTTACACAATTAAATCATGTTTTCCAGCATCTTTCAAGTCACTTCCCTGTCTTTAATTCTCCAGATCTGATTCTCCAGGCTACACTAGTACACTACTTACAGCTTTATGGATGACACAACAAAGAAGATAATCATGTCTAATCTAATCCATGTAAAATATCTATTTTATTTTATAGTGGAGGAAATCATTTAGTCTCTTTTGTACTGTCTCAATTTTCTGATTTTATGTGGCTTTCTCCATGTTTTTTTTCTTCTGTGCCTCAATAAACAACAAAGGTATCAGAGGCTTCAAGTTCACCTGCGATGGAGGCTGTTGGTTTCCAGAGGGGACTGGATCGTGTGCTGGACTCTGGAGTTAGTGTTGACGTTGTTACCACTGACCGACATCCGTCAATGCGGAAGATTATGAAGGAGTCCTATCCTAACCTCAGACATCAATTTGACCCCTGGGCTGCCACCTTATCGTGGTGGAGGGGTTTGAGTGTCCCAATGATCCTAGGAGCTATGTTGTCGGGGGCTTTCGCTCCTGGTAGGGTCACCCATGGCAATTTGGTTCTAGGTGAGGGATCAGACAAAGTGCAGCCCAAAAGACCCCTATGATGAACAAGACAGATGGACTCAGTGTTCCCTCGCCCGGACGCGGGTCACCGGGGCCCCCCTCTGGAGCCAGGCCTGGAGGTGGGGCACGTTGGCGAGTGCCTGGTGGCCGGGCCTTTACCCATGGGGCCCGGTCGAGCTTAGCCCAAAGAGGTAACATGGGCCCCCCTTCCCATGAGCTCACCACCTGTGGGAGGGGCCATAGGGGTCGGGTGCTGTGCAGGATGGGCGGCGGCCAAAGGCGGGGACCTTGGCGGTCCGATCCTCGGCTGCAGAAGCTGGCTCCCGGGACGTGGAACGTCACCTCTCTGGTGGGGAAGGAACCGGAGCTGGTGTGCGAGGTTGAGAGGTTCCGACTGGACATCGTCGGTCTCACCTCGGCGCACGGCTCTGGCTCTGGAAGCCGTCTCCTCGAGAGGGGTTGGACTCTCTTCCACTCTGGAGTTGCCCCTGCTGAGAGGCGCCGAGCTGGGGTGGGCATACTTGTTGCCCCCCATCTCGGCGCCTGTACGTTGGGGTTTACCCCGGTGAACGAGAGGGTAGCCTCCCTCCGCCTTCGGGTGGGGGGACGGGTCCTGACTGTTGTTTGTGCTTACGCGCCAAACAGCAGATCTGAACCAGAGTGGTGTCTTGTTATTGGACTTCTGTGCTCATCATGGATTGTCCATAACAAACACCATGTTCAAGCATAAAGGTGTCCATATGTGCACTTGGCACCAAGACACCTTAGGCCGCAGCTCAATGATCGACTTGGTTGTCGTCTCATCTGATCTGCGGCCGCATGTTTTGGACACTCTGGTGAAGAGAGGGGCTGAGCTGTCCACTGACCACTACCTGGTGGTGAGTCGGCTCCGATGGAGGGGGAGGACGCCCGACAGACCTGGAAGGCCCAAACGTGTTGTGAGGGTCTGCTGGGAACGTCTGGCAGAGTCTCCTGTCAGAAGGAGCTTTAACTCACACCTCCGGCAGAACTTTGAACACGTCTCGGGGGAGGCGGGGGACATTGAGTCCGAGTGGACCATGTTCTGCGCCTCCATTGCAGAGGCGGCTGACCGAAGCTGTGGCCGCAAGGTGGTCGGTGCCTGTTGCAGCGACAAACGCCGAACCCGCTGGTGGACACCGGCGGTAAGGGATGCTGTCAGGCTGAAGAAGGAGTCCTACCGGGTCTTTTTGGCTTGTGGGACCCCTAAAGCAGCTGATGGGTACCGACAGGCCAAGCGGGATGCGCCTCGGATGGTTGCTGAGGCAAAACCTCGGGCGTGGGAGGAGTTTGGAGAGGCCATGGAAAACGACTTCCGTACGGCTTCGAATCGATTCTGGTCCACCATCCGGCGTCTCAGGGGGGGAAAGCAGTCTGCCACCAACACTGTTTACAGTGGGGATGGTGTGCTGCTGACCTCGACGCGGGACGTTTTGGGTCGGTGGATGGAATACTTCGAAGACCTCCTCAATCCCACCAGCACGCCTTCCAATCTGGAAGCAGGGTTTGGGGACTTGGGGTCGGTCTCTCCAATCTCTGGTGCTGAGGTCACCGAGGTCGTTAAAAAGCTCCTCTGTGGCAGGGCTCCGGGGGTGGATGAGATTCGACCGGAGTTCCTCAAGGCTCTGGATGTTGTGGGGCTGTGTTGGTTAACGCAGCTCTGCAATATTGCGTGGACATCGGGGGCAGTTCCCTTGGATTGGCAGACCGGGGTGGTGGTCCCCCTGTTTAAAAAGGGGGACCACAGGGTGTGTTCCAACTACAGGGGGATCAATTCAATTTAATTTCAATTCAGTTTATTTATATAGCGCCAATTCACAACAGATGTCATCTCAAGGCACTTAACAAGAAGTCATTTCAATACAATTATACAAACATTCCAATCAGTTAAAAAGTTTCCTATTTAAGGAATCCCAGCAGATTGCGTCAGTCATTGGCGTGAGGTTGGGCAGATTTCCAACCACAGCAATCCTTCAGCAATCCCTCATACTGAGCAAGCATGTAGCGACAGTGGAGAGGAAAAACTCCCCTTTAACAGGAAGAAACCTCCAACAGAACCAGGCTCAGTAGGAGCGGCCATCTGCCACGACCGTCTGGGGGTTTGAGAAGACAGAGCAGAACACAGAAGGAACAGAAGATCCGATATAAGAGAACTTTCTATGTTACAGAAAGTAAAAAGTTGATAACAGGACACAGTGGATCTTCAGTTACTGAGAGGATCATTCCAGTCGATGACCCCCGTCCAACAGGGCATTGCAGCCAAGCAGGATACCAGACCAGGTGTATCTTCGATGGGGAGAAAAACACTGAGAGAAAACAAAGTTAACAGTCGAAATAACAGAATGTACTGTAATACAACTGGAGAGTCGTAGGAGAAAAGGAAGTAGCAGAGTGAAGAAAATTGGTAAGTCTGTCCTCCAGCAGTCTAAGCCTATAGCAGCATAACTACAGAGATAGCTCAGGATGACCTTAGCCACTCTAACTATAAGCTTTATCAAAAAGGAAAGTTTTAAGCCTGGCCTTAAAAGTAAACAGAGTGTCTGCCTCACGGACTAAAGCTGGGAGCTGGTTCCACAGGAGAGGAGCCTGATAACTAAAAGATCTTCACACTTCTGAGCCTCCCTGGTAAGGTCTATTCAGGGGTTCTGGAGAGGAGGGTCCGACGGATAGTCGAACCTCGGATCCAGGAGGAACAATGCGGTTTTCGTCCTGGCCGTGGAACACTGGACCAGCTCTACACCCTCAGCAGGGTCCTGGAGGGTGCGTGGGAGTTCGCCCAACCGGTCTACATGTGTTTTGTGGACTTGGAGAAGGCGTTCGACCGTGTCCCTCGGGGGGCCCTGTGGGGGGTGCTCCGGGAGTATGGGGTACCGGGCCCCATGATACGGGCTGTTAGGTCCCTGTACGACCGGTGCCAGAGTTTGGTTCGCATTGCCGGCAGTAAGTCGGGCTTGTTTCCAGTGAGAGTTGGACTCCGCCATGGTTGCCCTTTGTCACCGATCCTGTTCCTAACTTTTATGGACAGGATCTCTAGGCGCAGCCAAGGCGTTGAGGGGATCCGTTTTGGTGGCCTCAGGATCGGGTCTCTGCTTTTTGCAGATGATGTGGTCCTGTTGGGTTCATCGGAGCGTGATCTACAGCTTTCGCTGGAGCTGTTCGCAGCCGAGTGTGAAGCGGCTGGGATGAGAATCAGCACCTCCAAATCCGAGGCCATGGTCTTGAGCCGGAAAAGGGTGAGGTGCCTCCTCCGGGTCGGGGATGGGGTCCTTCCCCAAGTGGAGGAGTTTAAGTATCTGGGGGTCTTGTTCACGAGTGAGGGGAAAAATGGAGCGGGAGATCGATAGACGGATTGGTGGGGCATCTGCAGTTATGCGGACGCTCTACCGGTCTGTCGTGGTGAAGAGAGAGCTGAGCCAAAAGGCGAAGCTCTCGATTTACCGGTCGATCTACGTTCCTACCCTCATCTATGGTCACGAACTCTGGGTGGTGACCGAAAGAACGAGATCACGGATACAAGCGGCTGAAATGAGTTTCCTCCGCAGAGTGTCTGGGCTCTCCCTTAGAGATGGGGTGAGAAGCTCAGTCATCCGGAGGGGGCTCAGAGTAGAGCCGCTGCTTCTCCACATCGAGAGGAGTCAGTTGAGGTGGCTCGGGCATCTGGTCAGGATGCCCGAGCATCTGATCAGGATGCCTCCTGGAGGCCCAGGGGAAGGCCCAGGACACGCTGGAGGGACTATGTTTCTCGGCTGGCCTGGGAGCGCCTTGGGGTTCCTCCCGAGGAGCTGGAACAAGTGGCTGGGGAGAGGGAAGTCTGGGTCTCTTTGCTTAGGCTGCTGCCCCCGCGACCCGACCCCGGATAAGCGGAAGAAAATGGATGGATGGGTGGGAGCAGTTACGAAAAGGAGCCGGACCTAAGTCATCCGAACACCGACAGCCTGATGGCACCAGCACCCTGCGACCAACATACCAGCCGCTGGCGTATGGACAGAGGGAACCTCTATCAACACCAACAGCAGTACAAACGATGGACTCGAGGAGCACCACCATCCGGACCCCTGTAAAGCTGCCAAGGTTCAATGGGACCACACCTTTGGAACCTTACCTTGCTCAGGTAGACTTAGCAGCACTCCATGATGGTTGGAGCGTGGAGGAGACAGCTCTGCATTTAGCCCTGGCCCTCGAAGGAGCAGCCCTCCAAATCCTGGTCGACCTTGGGCCAGAAGAACAGCGCAACCTGCAGGCCATCACTGCGGCTCTAAAGCGACGATTCGGACAGCGGGTGTCCGAAGAACAGAACAGAGACCAGTTGATGAACAGACGGCGGCAATGTGGAGAAAGCCTGGGGGCGTTTGCAGCAGACATCCAACTCTATGCACGGCGGGGATATCCCTCCTTCTCCAATGAGACTGTTGAAGAATTGAGCCTCCATGCCTTCCTGCGGGGGCTAACTCCGGAGCCCCTGCGACAACATGTGCGCCTCTCCCTCCCAGGCAGTATGGTGGAGGCATTGAGGAAAGCAGAACAAGCAGAAGAAGTCTTGGGCGTTGGGGCGACAGAAGGTCCGCCATTGTCCCGGGCCGTAGATCAAGAACAGGACCACATGCTAGAGGGAGCGAATCAAGCCTATGCTGCCCGTCCTCCACAACGTCGCCCATCCACTGGTAACTGCCACCGCTGCGGAGAACCAGGGCACTTTGCTAGAGACTGCCCAGCCCCAAGTCCCCGATCTGGACGGCAGCCTATGCCGGGAAACTACGGCGGGGTGGGACAGTAAGGGGATTCCCACCCCGGACAATGGCACCCCTTGGAACGACCTCACCAATTGTAGGCCGCTGCGGACCACCACGGGGACTGTATCTGGACTGTTTGATTGGTGGTCAGCCCTGCAGTGCCTTAGTGGACACCGGCTCTACCATCTGTTTAGTCAAGAAGGGGCTACTGCTGGGGACAGAAGGCGCCCTGCCCATGGGTTGGGTTCCCACCAATACTGCACTACTCACTGTGACAGGTGAAAAGACTTACATGCCAGGGAAGAAGCGGTTGCAGGTAGTGGCAGGCACACGCCAGGACAAACACGAGTTCTGGCTGGCTGACATTCAAGACGACTGCATCATTGGGTTGGACCTGCTAGCCCACTGGGGAGCCTGCGTCGACGTCCCAGGGTCCGCACTCTGCTTGGGCAAATAGACCATTCCACTCTTTGCTAAGAAGAGCCAGCAGAGGGGGTGGCAAGGGGACGCCGTTGTCCAACCGATAGAAGGCAGTGATTCCCTCAACCAACGTCATGGGAATCGAGGTTGGCAGCCAGGTCATGTGCTGCAAATGGCCGAGCCTGCTCCGTTTCCTAATGCCTCATTCCTATCAACCGACACAGCAACTGCCCTAAAGGCGTTGGAGGAGCGCAGCAGCAGGGGTCTCAATGAGGCGCAGAAGGAGCAGCTGGGACAACTGCTACAGGAGTTCGGGGACATCTTCGCTTCTCGAGAAGAAGACTGCACCCGAACCAGCCTGGTTCAGCACCACATCAATACCGGGGATGCCCCCCCCATTCGTCTTCGCCCCCACCGGCTGCCTCTATGCAAGCGACAGGCCGCGGAGGAACTAATAAAAGACATGCTTGCCAACACCATCATTGAGCCCTCGGACAGCCCCTGGGCTGCGCCTGTAGTGATGGTGCGGAAGAAAGGGGGCGGGTGGCGCCCTTGTGTGGACTACAGATGCCTGAATGCGGTGACCCGCAAGGACTCCTATCCCCTGCCCCGCATAGACGATGCTCTGGACTATGTGGCTGGGTCATGCTGGTTCAGTTCGCTGGATCTGCGAAGCGGTTATTGGCAGGTGGAGTTGGCACCAGAGGCCAGGCCCAAAACAGCCTTCACCATAGGCCAAGGGTTGTGGCAGTTTAGGGTGATGCCATTTGGACTGTGCAATGCCCCGGCCACGTTTGAAAGACTCATGGAACGAGTACTCCAAGAGATACCCTGCACCCGTTGTGTGGTGTACCTGGACGACTTGCTGGTCCATGCTCAGGATTTCACCCAGGCAGTCCAGAACCTCCGGGAAGTCCTCACTGCCATTCGCCGGGCCGGGTTCCGGCTGAACCCGGCAAAATAGACCCTTCTCGCCCGCCAAACCCAGTTCCTAGGCCATGTCATCAGCAAAGAGGGGGTGGCAACTGACCCGGCCAAAGTGACAGCGGTGAGGGACTGGCCGACACCGGGTAACCTCTCTGAGCTACGGAGTTTTCTGGGCCTGCCATCATACTACCGCCGCTTCATTAAGGACTTTGCCACCATCGCTAACCCCCTGCACCGGCTGAGTGACAAGGCCAAACGATTTCAGTGGTCTGAGGAGTGTGCAGCGGCCTTCCAGCACCTCAAGTCTGCGCTGGTTGAGGCTCCAGTTCTGGCCTACCCTGAGCCTAGCCAGCCCTTCGTCCTGGACACTGATGCCAGTAAAGTGGGAGTGGGGGCGGTGTTGTCACAGCAAGGTGACCCTGAAAGGGTCTTGGCTTACTACAGCCATAGCCTCAGCCGGACGGAACGGAATTACTGTGTTACAAGACGGGAGCTGCTGGCTGTGGTTCTGGCCATAAGACACTTCCGATCTTACCTCCTTGGCACCAAGTTTAAACTTCGCACTGACCATGCCAGCCTCACATGGTTGTTGAACTTTAAGCAGCCTGAAGGCCAGGTGGCGAGATGGCTGGAGATCTTGCAGGAGTACGACTTTGAAGTTCAGCATCGCCCGGGACGCCAGCATGCCAACGCAGACGCCCTCTCCCGACGGCCCTGCATGGTGGATGGGTGCCGCTACTGCTGTCGCCAGGAAGAGCGGGAACAGGGACCTTTGGCAGCGGCAGCCAGTCCAGCTGCCGGCACCTCTGCAGGGGAGCTGTTTTCCATCGAGCAACTGAAAGAGCAGCAGGAGGCTGACCCAGTGCTGGCGGAGGTGAAGAACTGGTTGGAGTCCAGGCGGCGGCCGGAGTGGTCGGAGGTGTCTTCTCAAGGGCCAGAGCTGAAGATCCTGCACTCCCAGCTGGGCAGCTTGGAAATCCACGATGATGTTCTGTACAGACGGTGGCAGGCCCCGGGGAGAGGAGTTGACCGCATTCAGCTCCTGGTGCCCCCCAATCTTCGCCAGGAAGTTCTTCATTGGGTTCATGGTGCTGCGGGTGCTGGACACTTCGGGAACAGCAAAACGTTGCGACGGCTCCGACAACGGTTCTACTGGCCAGGATGTCGACAGGATGCAGAGCTCCACGTCCACTGTTGCGACACCTGCACTGCACAGAAGGGTCCCAACCAGTGCTCCCGGGGACCACTGCAGCAGTACCTGGTGGGGGCACCTATGGAGCGGATTGGGGTCGACATCTTGGGCCCTTTCCCCACCACGGATGCAGGAAATCGCTATGTCCTGGTCGCCATGGATTATTTCACCAAGTGGCCAGAGGCCTACCCCATGCCCGACCAGAGTGCCAAGTCGTCGGCTCAGCGGTTGGTGGATGAGATGTTTTCCCGATTCGGAGTCCCAAATGAGCTGCACAGTGATCAGGGCCGAAACTTTGAGAGTCGGCTTTTCAAAGAGGTGTGCCTGCGGCTGGGGGTGAAGAAGACCAGGACCACCCCCCTTCACCCCCAAAGTGATGGGCTGGTGGAGCGTTTTAACCGCACGCTGGCAACCCAGCTTGCCATACTTACTAGCCAGCACCAAAGGGACTGGGACCAGCACCTACCTTTGGTGCTGTGGGCCTATCGCACTGCCGTCCAGGAGTCCAGCCAAAGTACTCCGGCAGCGCTGATGTTTGGGCGAGAACTACGGACGCCGGTGTATCTGGTGTTCGGGTCACCACCAGAGCCAGAGATTGAGGGTGGTCCTGAACTGGACTATGTACGGCGGCTGAAGAAACGCCTGGAGGGAGTACATCAGCTGGCACGTGAAACGTTGCAGAAGGCTGGTGCCCGGCAGAAGAGGGCCTATGACTCAAGGGCTCATGGACCATCACTGGCCCCTGGAGACAAAGTTTGGGTGTATTGCCCAGTGAGGAAGCGAGGATTTTCGCCCAAGCTCACTCATCACTGGCAGGGCCCTGGGGAGATTTTGGACCAGATCTCTGAGGTGGTGTTTAGGGTCTGACTGCCTGGTCGGGGAAGACGGGTTGTCCTCCATAAGGACAGACTTGCTCCTTATCGGCCTAGGGCCCCACAATTACAGTTTGATGGGGCAATGGAGAGCTTTCCAGCAGCCGAAGAGGACGTAGACAGGGACACTCTTGGGCTTGGGACTGGGAATGGTGGTGCACCCCAGGGGAGGCCGGTGCGTGCACGGCGTCAGCCGGACCATTTCAGAGACTTTGTGTTGGGTGATGTTTAGGGTTTTGAGGACACTTAACCCTCTGAAGGGGGAGCTGTGTAATGATCCTGTCTGCCGTAGGGGCAGTCAGTGATCAGGATGCATTATGGGTAATATTTAGTTATTAAATTGGTTATATCGCCTTTGTTTACTGTTATTCTGTTATGAGGTTTGTGTTACTTTCTATTATTTAGTTCGGCGTTTTGGAAAACATTTTTATCTTTTGTCAGGATTGACATGTTGCACCATGTGCCAAATAGGTGTGTGGAGGAATGAGACCTGGAGCTGGTCTGGTTAATAAAGTTGTTAGAAAGGGTAAACCTGTCTGGCTTATTTTGTCTATTTGCCAGTAATCAGCCACTTGGGGTCACGCGGTGTATGAGGCACAAGTACGCTGTTGAGAGTTTACTGCTCAGCTTTAGCTCCGTCTACACTACGCGCCTGTTGAGTACATGCCAGCCGCTACAATATGTTTCCCACTGCCAACATGGAGAATTCATAATAATGAAGATGGCACCAGCATGTTTGGCCGGCCGTCTGCTCCTCCCGGTTATTCTGTTCTTTCTTCTCTTTTTGTGCTTTGCTGTGCAAGTTGGAGATGCTGTCCTGACTTATGATCGCCCTACCCTGCTGGACCTTCGTTTCTCTGTGGATTATCCTAAGGACTATGTAATTCAAGGTAAGAGAGTGCAAACACTCCTCTCCTCCATCCCAACTTCTCTATGGAGGCTGCCCTGCCCACCCCACCGTGGAGAGCGGCGCCGTAGACGTGGCAAGCGTGCGGGTCGTCTGGTTCGACTACGGGCTGTGTTCCTGCGTTCTTTCAGGATCTCGTTTTCGGCCCGCTGCCGCTCAGTGCGGTGTGCTTAGGAATCTGTGGAGCATCTTTATAGTATAGCTCGCCCTGGAGTGAATTCTGCGCGGCCCTGCGCCGCTGCTTGCCCTGTGGTGGACCTGTGGTGGATTCGGCTCCCTCTCCTCGGTCTGCCTTACTTCCTTGTTGGCGTCGACGAGGAGTGGATTACTCCAATTTACGTGAGCTGAAACCTGCCGCCTCCACTTCAAGCCATGGATCGGCGCTCCTCCACAGGTTTGCACTGCTTAATGCCCGCTCTCTTTGTAACAAATCACACATACTTAAGGAGTATTTTAGTGACAATAATTTGGTTATACTCTGTATCACGGAGTCCTGGATCGTTGATGGGGATCTTACTATAATTGCCGAACTTTTACCTGCTGGATGTTCCTATTTTAACACTTCGCGAAAGACAGGGCGTGGTGGTGGTCTACTAACCATTTACAAATCATCAGTCTCCTGTAAATCTATCTTTTCCTGAAACGCCGTCTAGCTTTGAACTGTCTGGATTTGAACTTTGTTCCTCTACCCCATGCATCTGCGTGCTGGTGTACCGCCCCCCGAAGTATAATAAGGACTTCATTACTCAGTTTTCTGAATTTTTTTCTACCATTCTTACGAGCTATGGCCGCGTCCTTATTATGGGTGACTTTAACATTCATGTCTGTTGCCCTGAGAAGCCACTTGTACGTGACTTTATAAACATTACAGATTCTTTTTGACTGCATCAATTAGTGCATGCTCCCACACATAACCTTTCTCATACCCTTGATTTGGTGCTCTCACATTAAATCAGGATATGTGATTTAAATGTGGATGATGTGTTTATCTGACCATTTCCCGGTTTTGTTCAATCTGGAAACTCCTTTGCTGCTACTAAAATCTACTCTGTTTTCCCGTCAGAAGCGATTAATCACATCTTTAACTGTTCAGCAATTTTCTATGCAGTTTGTTGACCCCTGTACTGATCTTAACATGTCTTCTGATGATTTACTGCATCTGTTTCAATCACTGTCTTGCAATTTTGGATCAGATAGCTCCTTTAAAGACTAAATCTGTAAACTTTGCTTCTGACCCTTGGCTAAACCAGTCCACTAAAGCCATACGGCGTGAATGCAGGAAAGCTGAAAGAAAAGGAAAGAAAGATAAACTCCAAGTCTCCTACTTATGCCTGAAAGATTGTTCAGCTCGTTATCAGGCTGCTGTAAGACATGCTAGAAATGTATACCATTCAGGTATTATTTTGAAATGCCAAAATAATCCACGGCCATATACTGGACACTTAATGCAGTCCTCTCCATGAACGAACCATTCTTCCCAACAGTCTCCGATGAGTTATGCTCACAATTTCAAAAAAAATGTGTGGACAAAATTGCAAACATTAGGTCCCAACTCTGTCCTCCCACTTTTTCCTGTATAACATCCCCCCAAGAGAGTTTGACCAAAACCTTTTCTTGTTTTAAATTCTTGTCGCAGACTTGCATCGACAAATTGTTAAATAGTGTAAAACTGTCTGGTTCACCAACTGACGGTGTCCCCCCAGGATATTACAAGAAGGTGCCAACAGTTATTGCTCCTTCCTTGCTTACAATTATTAACAGCAGCTTATCAACTGGTGTTGTTCCCAGCTCACTTAAACATGCAGTAGTTCAACCTGTGTTGAAAATACCTGGCTTGGACACTAATGAATTCAATAAATTCCGTCCAATTTCCACACTTCCATTTTTGTTTAAACTCCTTGAGCGAGCAATTTTTAATCAGCTTACTGAGTTTTTAAAGGATGCTCAATTGCTTGACCCCTTCCAATCAGGATTCTGGGCCTTACACAGCACAGAATCTGTCCACCTTCGTCTTTTTAATGACATTTTAATTTCTTTAGACTCAGTCCTTGACACACTCCTTGTTTTGTTGAACCTCTCAGCTGCTTTCAAGACAATTGATCACTCGACTCTTCTTACTCGACTTGAACAGCTGGTGGGCCTTCGTGTCACTGTCCTGAATAGGTTTCCTTCCTATCTTTCTGACAGAACTTTCAGTGTAATGGTAGATGCGGCAACCTCGCCACCAGCAGCTTTAACATGTGGTGTCCCCCAGGGGTCCATTCTTGGTCCCATTCTTTTCAATCTCTATGTCCTACCTCTTGGTCGCATATTAGAAGCCCATTGCATTCCACATCACCTATACGCTGATGATTGTCAGCTCTACATTTCTGTCAAACCTGATGATGGAAGTCAATCACTTCATCTGGATGGCATTAAATTGTCCCCCAGTAATAACGTAAAGAACCTCGGCGTTATTTTTGACCAAGACTTGACATTTAAATCCCATATTAAACAGGTTTCTAGGATTTCTTTCTTTCACCTCCGGAATATTGCTAAAATTAGAAACATCCTGTCCAGGAGTGATGCTGAGAAACTAGTCCATGCATTTGTTACCTCAAGGCTGGACTACTGTAATTCTTTACTATCAGGAAGTCCACAAAATGCCATTAAAAGCCTTCAGTTGATCCAAAATGCGGCAGCAAGAGTTCTGATGAATATTAAAAAGAGAGATCACATTTCTCCTGTTTTAGCTTCCCTTCATTGGCTCCCTGTTAAATCCAGAATAGAATTTAAGATCCTTCTTCTTACATACAAAGCCCTTAATAATCAAGCTCCATCATACATCAGAGATCTAATTGTTCCATATGTTCCTAAAAGAGCACTTCGCTCTCAGACTGCAGGTTTACTTGTAGTTCCTAGGATCTCTAAAAGTAGAATGGGAGGCAGATCTTTTAGTTATCAGGCTCCTCTCCTGTGGAACCAGCTCCCAGCTTTAGTCCGTGAGGCAGACACTCTGTTTACTTTTAAGGCCAGGCTTAAAACTTTCCTTTTTGATAAAGCTTATAGTTAGAGTGGCTTAGGTCATCCTGAGCTATCTCTGTAGTTATGCTGCTATAGGCTTAGACTGCTGGAGGACAGACTTACCAATTTTCTTCACTCTGCTACTTCCTTTTCTCCTACGACTCTCCAGTTGTATTACAGTACATTCTGTTATTTCGACTGTTAACTTTGTTTTCTCTCAGTGTTTTTCTCCCCATCGAAGATACACCTGGTCTGGTATCCTGCTTGGCTGCAATGCCCTGTTGGACGGGGGTCATCGACTGGGATGATCCTCTCAGTAACTGAACATCCACTGTGTCCTGTTATCAACTTTTTACTTTCTGTAACATAGAAAGTTCTCTTATATCGGATCTTCTGTTCCTTCTGTGTTCTGCTCTGTCTTCTCAAACCCCCAGACGGTCGTGGCAGATGGCCGCTCCTACTGAGCCTGGTTCTGTTGGAGGTTTCTTCCTGTTAAAGGGGAGTTTTTCCTCTCCACTGTCGCTACATGCTTGCTCAGTATGAGGGATTGCTGAAGGATTGCTGTGGTTGGAAATCTGCCCAACCTCACGCCAATGACTGACGCAATCTGCTGGGATTCCTTAAATAGGAAACTTTTTAACTGATTGGAATGTTTGTATAATTGTATTGAAATGACTTCTTGTTAAGTGCCTTGAGATGACATCTGTTGTGAATTGGCGCTATATAAATAAACTGAATTGAATTGAATTGAATTGAAAGCCATTAATCAATTGTTTGAGCATAGTCAAAGACTGGTTAACGGCTAATTTTCTCCTTTTAAATTAATCTAAGACTGAAGCTATTATTTTTAGTGCCAATGCCCATTCTAGCCCTTCCCTTTCACCTAAAAGCCACAGTCCGTAACCTTGGAGTCCAGATGGACTCCACTCTTAAAATGGATGCGCATGTTAACAATGTAGTCCAGTCTTGTTTTTTTGTTTTTCTTTCATTTGCGACGCCTCTCTAAGCTTAAGCCCATCCTGAAAAGAAATCATCTTCAGACAGTCATCCATGCTTTTATCACCTCACGGATTGATTACTCTAACTCATGTTTATATGGGACAAATTCATCAACAACTGCCCGACTCCAGCTTGTTCAGAATGCTGCTGCTCGTTTCTTAACTAACACTAGACGCAGGCAACATATCACTCCAGTGCTGGCCAATCTGCACTGGCTGCCGGTCCGTTTCAGAATTCAATTTAAGATTTTAATGTTTGTTTATAAAGCCCTTCATGGCTTGGCACCCACATACGTTTCTGACTTACTTTCTCCATACATTCCAGCACGGTCCCTTAGGTCAGCAGAGCAGCATCTACTCCAAGTTCCCAAAGCCAGATATAAAGGCCGTGGCAGCCGCGCTTTTTCAGTCTGTGGTCCTTCACTCTGGAATTGTATTCCGCTTCCAGTAAGGCTGTCGCCAACCCTTGCACACTTTAAGTCACGACTCAAAACTTACTTTTATTCTTTAGCCTTTCCTTCGACATAATTTCATTTGATCTATTTTATATTTTATTGCCTTTTAAATTGATTTTATTCTTTTTTATCTATTGATTATTATGTTATTTTTATCTGTATATGTCTGTTTTGAAATGTGCAGCGCCTTGGTCAGCTCTCATGCTGTCATAAAGTGCGCTTTATAAATAAACTTGGTATGGTATTGTATATTACCCATATAGTCAAGCTTAGTAGCCCTCGTAATTTATGTTTTCTGCTCTTAATAGGTATAAGCTGTGTTCCTTGGGTCAGTGATTTGAGGTGACTTCAATCAGCTTCAATCAGAATTCAAAAGTTGAGATGCTGTATCATTTAAAGTAATGTTTTTTTCACATCAGTCATCTTGGCCAAGCCCCTGATCTTCTTCAACCCTAAAGCCGCCCCTGTTCTTCTCCTTGTTTCAGATGTGACTCTTCACTATCAGTGGTCTTCACCGTGAGCTGACAGAACTTATAGAGAGATTGTTCTCCCTTGCGCTAAGCTTTGACTTGCTTTGGTTTTTTGAAAGACGTCAGTGTTTCAGTGAGTTTTTTCATAATGGCTGGTCTTGTTTATTCTGTCTGTGTGGAGAGGGCCGACCCCAGAAAAAAGCAGGTAGCCTACAGGAGCTGCAGAATAGCGTTTAATTATGTATTCCATATTGTTTGTTAAATTCTGCCATTCCACCCACCTTTCCCACACCGTGGACTTCATAGAGCCCTACGCTGTCCCTCAGATCTGTCTGTGTAGACTGTTTCTTTTGTTGGGTTGAACAGGCAGCCTGTTGATAAGTTTGAGCACTACTGCCACCTAGTGACTGGAGGCTTGATCATCGTTCAAGCATGAATAAAGACAAACATGTCCTATATATATATAGATATATATATCTATATCTATATAGATATATATATACATATATATTATTAGGTTAACAAAATATTCTGAAGACAGGCAGTAGATTGACTCCTTTTACTTTTGGACATTTTGACACAATTTTTAATGTCTACAAAACAATATTCTCCCTGTATCCAGTGTTTCTTGCTAAGCCCAGATAACCAGCTCCTGGCCCAACTTTTACATTTAATTGACGGATAGAAGAGTGGGATTTGTCTTCACTTCCAGTGCCAGAGGATGACCTGAATTTCCCCAGACAAGACCTGTCATGACATGTCACCGGTAGTCATGACTGAATACATGGTAGTCCCTTGTGTGACAGATTGCTGTCTTCTAGGAGCTTCTGAAGTGATGAAGAAGATTCTGTCTGTCTCTGGTCCTAAAGACAGACATGACTGAAAGTGGGGGTTGTCTATCATTTAGCCTGTTTGCTTTGACGCTTTAAGATGGCGCTCACCGTTTTGGCAGCTCAGATTATTATAGGAATGGATGGTTTTATTTCCTCTCCCAACGATGTGAAAAACTCCACACACCCTCATATTTTGTGATAAAGTGGTAAAGTTACTTTATCTTCAGTCATTAACAGTGCTCATACTGTTAATTTAATCTACGCCTCTATCCCAGCTGCTTTGAAACATGCTGTGGTCCAGCCTCGCCTTAAAAAGAACAACTTGGATCCTAATGTTCTATCAAACTTCCAGTGTTTACTGGTTTCCCTCCTTGCTCTTTGGCAGAATTGTATCTGTTTATTTGGGTCAGTTCAGTTCTCTTCCACTGAGAGCTCTCTGAACTGTTGTGTCCCTCAAGGCTCGATCTTAGGAACTATGCTTTTTTCCATTTTATGTATTTCCTCTGGGGTCAATCTTTAGGAAAAAATATTTATATTTTCATTGTTTTGTCAATGATTTGCAAATGTATCTCCAGTTTAGAGAAAATGGAAGCCAGTCAGTTCAGAATCTAGCAGGGGCGTTTCCTGGACCTGGAAACATTGAGGGCTGAGTCCACACTCTAGTAGGAATCTTAGAGGAATCTGGGGAAACCTACGCAGTAAAAAGGCTTTTTGTTAAAGCTTTCTTGAGCATTGTGGCACCTTGTTTAAAGCCAAATACAGCGATATGTACTTCAAAATATATTTATTTTCAAACTTAAACGTGACAGTGTAGAGAAGATCTCTAAAATCAGTCTTAATATTAGGTAAGACAGGGTGATAAAATTAGTCAGAAGGTAACAATTATTTTCATTTTTTTTCTTTCCCTGACAAGAACAACAGTTCTGTGTCAGGTTTCATGGTGGACCTCTGTGTCTGCTGCTCTTTTCATCATTCTCTGTCCTGTCTAGGTCATTGGTAAACCAAGTATAACATCAGATTTCTTTTATTTTAATAGATGTTATCAAAAGGTAATCGTAAAAGGAACTGACCTTTACAACCTGATTAGCATTCAAGTATAATTTTTTGGGGAAGATTTACTCAATTATATAGTTTTAACTAGAAAAGCACTCGGAGAGCCCTGACCCATGACTGTATATATAATAGACAGCGTTTCCGCACTCCTCCCTGTTTACCACAATGACCACGTTTGAGGGGGAAATCATGGCGGATTTACAGACTCCTCCTCCCCAGTTCTGACGAAGCATGTTCCTAAAAATGGCATAAGGGCGGGATCTTCACTGTAGACTCAGCCCTGCTTGGCCCTCGCGGGGCGTGTATTTCTGTCGTAATCCCACCCATTCTTCTCCCGCGCCTTTAGCTCTGATGCTAAACTTGGCTAGCTAAGCTAAAGGCTGATTTCTATATATACAGTCAATGCTCTGTATACTGTATGTATAGAGCTCCCGCTTCATTCTACTGCAGCCATCTGTGCGCCTCAGACAGCTCTCTTTGTTCCCCAATCTCATAAGGTAAGAACTCATAATTTAAAATAATTATTAAAATGTGTTACTATAATTACAGTTGAATGCAATACAGCAATTTAAACTGAATTATCACAACGTGATATCAAAGACAATTAGATAAAAAAAAGAGTCTTGAGACAGATTGCTGTTTTGTAAACCCGAGTGGAGGATGTTTATTAGCCTAGTCTAATCTGCAATATGTTTACATGTGTGTAACATTGACTGTATATATAGTGTATAATAATGTGTCAAGAATTAAATTCCCTGTATGAAAAGTGCTTTCTGTGCACTGTATGTGTGTTAAATGTGTGTGGATGAAAGTGCCTCGTGTGTGCTGCTATGAATGGATTAATACGGTAATAATTGTAATTTAATAATGATTTAAATTCTACTCTCCAGAAATGAATACAAATAAGGCCACGGTCGACAATATCCTGATACAGCCGAGGGCTTGGAGTGAAGTCAGGAGCACGTTTTCACCTATTTTTGATTATTTTTTTATTCTTGAAAATAAAAGTTGTTAGATTGTGAAAGCCTTTGTTTCACGCGAAAACATATTTTTCATTATCAGAACAAAACATACTGATCCTCAGAGTTTGCATCTTTGAATTGATAATAGGTTACGGTTAGGTTAATTAAAAATTTCTATTAAACATCGGCGAACACCTTCATAAATGAATGGCTGTAGTTTACACGTTCCGTCTCCGCAGCAGAGTTCAAGAGGGGATTCTGCGCAATCAACCCAGAATCTGTTTGACAGACTCGAGGAATAGAATGATAAAAACACTCAACAATCTTCCCTTCATCTCTGCACGGAGCCTGGCAGGGGTCAGGTGCAGAGATAATGTTGAGGTTCATATGTTGAGGTTCATATGTACCCTCAGTTTATGTGCGCACTGATTTGGGCATCGCTTTAAACTGAAAAAAAGGGTATTATTCCTTTAACTTGTAAATAATACGACTAAGATATAGCCTACTTAATCTCACTAGTGACCAGGTTTGTTTCAACTCCATGCACAACAAATGCAATATATAGAACACCTTGCATTAAAGAGGATACTGAATATATGAAAATTGCGCTGGTGAATGCACAAATAAACAACAAAAAGAACATCAGGTTTTTATGTGGTGGGGACAAAACTGTAATTCCTCAATATTACCGGGGACATGGTCCTGGCTACAATGACTCAAATATCTATACTTTCCTGCAGGACCCCAAATCCGTGTGCACGGTTTAATAAACTGAGGGTATAGAGGGATTCTTACACCTGAAAAGTATTTCTGCACCTGACGCCGGCTGGGTTCCAAAGGTTAATTTTTCCCCCACAGCAGGAATATGCAGAGTTCTGGGTCTGAGAGGGCGGACAAGTTGCTGCTGATGCCACGGGGAAATAATCTCACCTGCTATGACTGGATAAGTCAAGTGAATTCTTATCTTTATTCTTAATCATCTTAATATATTTGATCTTATCTTAATTTTTTTATGTCAACAATAAATTTGTTTAACACATTTTCTGTCAGTTTTTATTTATTTTTATTTTTTTTACGTGTCCTGTTTGGCAGTGTGGAGCTCAGAATTGGTGTCTGAGTACCAAGTAGAAGCCCAACAGATTTACTTTCACAAGCGGAGCACTACAGCTTTTGCTATAGTACTCCACTTGATTTATGTGTGAAAAATCTTTATTATGAATTGTTGGGGTTTTTATTTCCTGATGTTATGGACACGGAGACGGAAAATTAAGGAGAAGAAAGAAGGAAGATGAAGACGAGAGGTAGGAAACAAAATGTCATGAGAGAGGGTGAGTTGAAAATACAAGAGAGGAAGGGGAACAAAGAAAACACAGGAAGACATTTAAGTCTGCCTCCATACCCACAGGACGGCAGAGAGAGGGGGAACAACAAAACAAAACACGAAAAGGAACATCGACAAAACCAACCAAACATTGTGAACTAAGAATTACACAACCACATCACACAAAAATAGATATAAAAATACAACAACAATGTCACAGAAAAACTCATGGTACCGATTAATCAAGCTCTAGTAATGATAACCTCAGCCCAAGAATATTTCCTTAAACACCAGAGACCACACATCTATGTGTGTGTGTTAGCATGCTGGTGCATATAAGGTTTCTCCATAAGAGTGTTCGATAGTTGGTGTGAGCAGGCATCAATCCGTCTCCCAGGAATCGATGCAGACATGAAGGAGATCGGAGCAAAGACGTCCAAAGGACCGCCAGAGCCCCAGGCGGACCCAGGAGGGGCAGACCGCATCCCCCAAGAGAGGAGCAAAGGAGAACCCCTCTGTCAGTTTTTAAAGGGTAAACGTATGTGCAAGCTGCCCTGCAGCCTGCATACACAAACCTGTTATGTTCATGAATAAAAAGTAAAAAAAATATATATCCCCCCCACTGATTTTTCACAAATCGCACACTGCATATCAGCAGTAAAATGTTATAGTAGTAAAACAGACAAGGGAAAAAAATTTAACTTACATTTTGTAATTACAAACATGTTTTATTTAGGCTCATCCATTATTAAATAGTCTAACTGATATTTCAAACTGAAAAGCTTCAGACAGAATGTGTTAGGTTGAGCTCAGGTCCACAGCCAGATAGCCTCTGCTAGCTTCATGTGGCTGCACAGTGAGCTATTAGCAGTCAGCAGTTTTGGATATGATGGGCCAGGCAGCAACGTAAACGGCCTGTCAATCAAAGTTAGGCCCTCATTAATTATGCAAGATTTATAAAATTTATCCTACGATAACCAGCCTGGTGCCTCTGATTGTTTCTAACCCAGCGTAATCACAGGACGACTATGTAGCTGTAGACAGTTCCAAAAAAATAGGCACCGGGCATTAAAGTTGTTTTTAACGTGTCTAAAGTGCAATGTATTTCAATGGGGGACTAGCGGCTATATGGCAGCAGTACATCAATGGCGGCCCCCAGTGTTGTAGTCACAAAAGCAGAGCAGCCAGCGGCCATTGGCCCAGACCTCCGCGATTTCCGGAACATTGCCTTTCGGCTGCTTTCTTTTAAAAAAGAAAAGCTTTTTATTAACAAATAAGACGATACAGTATTATACCAACTGCTAGGGGGATATATGGAACAACGACAGTTTGATCTTATTTTGAAACATAGAGTAACAAATTACAGAAATAAATTTTTCGGCTGCTTTAACACAGCAAGAGATGTACCGGAGGATCTTGATGAATGTCTGGGGGGTTGTATGTGGATATGACGTTAACTTAGTGCAGCGGGGGTATATGTCATTCCCACAAACAAAGGGATTATTGTAAGGATGGCCGACGAAACAGCAGATCTACTCACAGTGCTCGTCTTTGTGATGTGTGCAATTTTGCGCACATGGAAACGCTTAAGAGACATCGATGAAGAAGCCGTGTTGTTGTCCACTGCCGTTCATGTGACATTTATACGTCTTTAATGTGTGCGCTCACTGCGTTCCCTGCCCTCCACCACCCCAAACCCCTCCAGCTTTTCCAGAAACACCATACCGCGAAAAGTCCGCTCGTTACTAGGTCTTCATCCGTAAAATTACCGGTAAAGTTAATCCGGACAAAGTCCGGAAGATTGCTTTCAGACTCAAAAGCAAAACCGACGAAGTCTGGAAAATGACCGTTTTTCATGGCCTGTTTGAAAGGGGCTATAGTGAGACACAAATCAAAGGAGACATACCCAACTGCAGTTACAATGGCCGACAAGGGTGCTGCCAAATATCCAATCCATACCGGAAGTCTAAAAAGGAAGTTAGTTAAACAAAAAAAATAAAAGCAAACAATTCTATGGATTGTTTTTTAAGTTACATGTTTATCGAAACAGAATAACTGACGAGTTAATTAACTCCGCAAGTTTATAGGCTACTTGAAACTGAAAAGTTAGATGCCTACATTAATCACTAAGTTGTAAAGTTAACTTTTTATGGATATAACTTTAATGTCAACGGTAGAAACACAAATGTAAATATTACGCTTCTGTGGTTGGGGAAGGGGGGGGGGGGGGTTAATTACACGCATGTCTGTACACGCTCAATAGGACTTGCACAAACATTATGTAAGAGTAAAATATGCTGACCCGGTTCATTTATACTAATATTGTGTCTGGGCGGAGATAAATAGAGAATAGAGTTTTAACGAGTTAGATCTCGTTCATTGTTGATTTAAAGTGTTTTTAAGTCCTGTACCTGTTTGCTCATTTTTTCGTTGCCGCACGCATAAGTTTGAGGTGTAATTCCTGTGTTTGAAACTGTTTGTTTTATCCTGAGTGTATCTCTCTCTCTCCCCCCCCCCGATCACCCGGTCGGCAGAGACGGTCTCAGTCCAGCCGGCGTTAGCTGGTCTGAGCTGAAAAGGTTAACTCCATTGTTCTTTAGTCTGTCGCTAAAGCAGAGGCCTTCCACATGGACGCTTCCCCCATGTGCTCCTTTAGCTAAAGCTAGTCTAGTGACTCTTTCTTAGACTTCATGTGCTGATCTCCATCTTGGCACAGAGCTGAGATTTATGATTTTGTCTCCTAGGCTATCTGTGATTTGAGCCCCCTGGAGTGAGGTCCCACCTCAGCTCATAAAATTCAACAGCATCACATGGGCAGGGCCGGATTATGATAGCAGAGGCCCATTGGCACAAAGTGTTTAAAGGGTTATTCCATAACTTAATCACAAAAACTCACTCATAGCCGTTAAGTTTTCTTTCTTGTCTCACGGCGCTCCTTCTGTTCTTTTGCTTCTCAGCTCACATGCTGTGTCTGTCTCTCGTCCCCCTATTTTTCTCTCTTGTTAAAAAAATAGTGCAATTATTTTAAGTAAACTTGACTCATACTTTAAAGCACTTGATCATAAATGGAAAATGAATGCAAAGTAAAAACAAATGCTTTTTTACATAATGTGTTTAATAAAGCTGTATCTGTATCTCTAAACTGCTGTTTCTCCATCTTCTACCATTTTTCATAACTAAAACCAAGAGAACATGGCTTTTGTCTAGAAATGCACAATGTATTGAAGTCTACATCGGTATCGGTATCGATTTAACATGTTGGCATCGGTCTGATAAGTAAAACTGAGCCAATATTAAAAAGCGCTGTTTATTTCCATCTTTGTAAGAGATTTATGTAATATTTATAACATTGTAAGTATCAATTATGGGCCATAACAGCATTAATATCAAACACCAGTATTGCCACAAATTTGTAGATCGGTACATCCCTAATTTCTACTCGATTTTCCATGATGTGCGGCCCCAGCCTTTCTGCCCACCTTTTCATATGCTCACTTAGAAAATGACCAAACTCCCATATAAATGTCAAAATGCCAATAAAGTTACCACTGTGTGCTGATCCAAGTCATTTATCATCACCACAGAAAAGCAGGCCTCTTTCACCCGACAGCTCCAACCTGCCTGAGCAGAACCTCCCAGCAGTACTGCATCTCTCCCTCCAGCTGGTCCAGTTTAGCTTTCTGTCCTGCTACCAGTGACTGATGCTATGATCAGAGCTTTCCTCATGGTCACACACGCTGTCGGGATGTTTCCAGTCAGAGAAACCACTAATGAACTGGTTTTATTCGCTATTTGCCAAATAATTGAAAGATATTATCCTACCTGTGTGAAGTGAACATGATCCAGTCTGAAAAAACTTTTTCTCCACTTGGGAAGTGACAGCAGATCATTAGGTTTGGGTCACTTTACCGCCCAAACCTCGATCACAGGATGAAGCTGGATATCTTGTTGCCCCATTATGAAAACCATCAGCTCCATCGTCGATAATAACAGCGTAAGCATTTACATTATCTGTCCCCCACAATGCTGTGTCCCACACCGGATAAACCCAGGCTGAGGTACCGCCGCTACTGCTATATTCAAGTTGTGTTGTGTAGCTAACGCATCTTCCACGATGTCTTCTTTATCCTGATTATCCTCCTTACATTTTACACAGAACGTGTCAGTAGATGACAGACTTCCTAATAAACAAGTCTTCTTCTCATCTTTCTCATTCATTTATAGAAACTGCCTTTTTTCTTATTTTCTATTCTGTTAGGACTACTCCTACTATCAGTGACGGTCAGCTGAACGCTACTTGGTGGGGAGGTAGGGGCGGGGCATGTTACCATGGTTTCCACAACTGCCTTAGGAACTGTGTAACTTTGTTAAGGTAAAAGAAAAATAGTGTGGATCTTATTGGTTATCTCCGCCTGCACCAATCTGTCATATTTAAAGACTTTTTTCTTCCTTGCTCACATGGGCCCCCCAGTGGGCGTGGGGCCATAATGCCCATTGGATAATCCAGCCTTGCACATGGGAGTCACATTCTATTGACTTTCAAACAGGCTGACCACGTGTGGAATCAAAGACAATGATGTTGCATTTGGCTAGAGAGAAGGGTGGGGAAAGCAGGATGAGCTGTGTGAATGAAACCAAACATCATTTTTTAATACTCCATGAACTGCTCATGTTTGAATGGAAACAAGACAGAGGTGATTGAGTTGAGTGACTGTTTGGGGAAACTGGCTTACTATTGGAATGCAGCATTTCTTCTAACTGTTTAGCTGTCAGGAATCTGGAGGATTTTTTGATAACAGTTTTAAATTTGATAAACAAATCAGTGCTGTTTTTATCATTTCAAGTTAAATATCAAAACCAAACCCTACTTACCTAATGGTGGACTTGCTGTTATTACCTTTAGAATGGAGAACTGCTACTTGGTTAATGCTGTTCTGTCGCCTGCAGCTGGTCCAAAATGCTGCAAATGAGCTGGAAGTAGAATGGGAGGCAGATCTTTTAGTTATCAGGCTCCTCTCCTGTGGAACCAGCTCCCAGCTTTAGTCCGTGTGGCAGACACTCTGTTTACTTTTAAGGCCAGGCTTAAAACTTTCCTTTTTGATAAAGCTTATAGTTAGAGTGGCTTAGGTCATCCTGAGCTATCTCTGTAGTTATGCTGCTATAGGCTTAGACTGCTGGAGGACAGACTTACCAATTTTCTTCACTCTGCTACTTTTCTCTTCTGCTACTCTCCAGTTGTATTACAGTACATTCTGTTATTTCGACTGTTAACTTTGTTTTCTCGCAGTGTTTTTCTCTCCATAGAAGATATACCTGGTCTGGTATCCTGCTTGGCTGCAATGCCCTGTTGGACGGGGGGCATCGACTGGGATGATCCTCCCAGTAACTGAACATCCACTGTGTCCTGTTATCAACTTTTTACTTTCTGTAACATAGAAAGTTCTCTTATATCAGATCTTCTGTTCCTTCTGTGTTTCTGCTCTGTCTTCTCAAACCCCCAGACGGTCGTGGCAGATGGCCGCTCCTACTGAGCCTGGTTCTGTTGGAGGTTTCTTCCTGTTAAAGGGGAGTTTTTCCTCTCCACCGTCACTACATGCTTGCTCAGTATGAGGGATTGCTGAAGGATTGCTGTGGTTGGAAAGTCTGCATCAACAGGGCCCAACCTCACGCCAATGACTCAATACAATCTGCTGGGATTCCTTAAATAGGAAACTTTTTAACTGATTGGAATGTTTGTATAAATGTATTGAAATGACTTCTTGTTAAGAGCCTTGAGATGACATCTGTTGTGAATTGGCGCTATATAAATAAAATAAACTGAAACTGAAGTACATTGCCCCCATATTATCCTCCCGACACCGGTTGCCCGTACGTTTTAGGATTGATTTTAATTTTGTTTTTAAAATGCCTAAATGGTCAAACACTTTCTCTCATAGAGCTTTTACACCTGCATGTTCCTAGAACAAGTTTGAGGTCAGAACTCCAATTGCTTGTAGATGTTCCTAGAACCCATCCTAGGGACAGATTTTTGTGTTTATTATTATAAAGATGGCTAATACCTTGAATGATTTTAATTTCCTTTTTTTAAACATCTTTTTAACTTGAGCAGAAATTTTCAGGCGTTTTTTATCATTAGATCTTTAATTTCTTTTACTTACTGTTTTTAGCTGTTCTTTTTGTGTCTAACTGGTCATGCTTTAATTTATGTAACCGTAAAGCCGTAGTGTAAAGTGCTCTGTAAATAAAGCTTGATTGATATTGCCATTTTCAGTTTTAATATACAGAACATCAACCTGATCTTTTTTTCTCTCTAGCTATCAGGAAATATCAGAAAATGTTTATAACAATAATGTGAGGCGTCATAATGTTGATCATCTAGTAAAGGGGAAAAATGACCACTAGATGGTGCTGGAGGTCTATCTAGGGGCAAAATATGTCCTCAGGTCACCTCCTCTAACAGTGATTCTACAGTATAGTAAGAGCACTGTGGACTCATTGTTTCCATGATGGGTCTTACTGTATGACGCAGATCAACATCTGATGAGAACATGCGCTACACTGAACATGTGAAATCTATTTGGAGCGTATTGCACACTGTAACATGTGTTCTTATTTATCCTCTGAAGAGAGGAGCGGTCAGCCCCTTCCCCAGCCTGAATTATGACCTTTTCTGTGCTGATGCTTGAACACAGATGATGATGATGATGCATTGTCTTAGCAGACAGAACATGTCAGCTCTGTCTCCTCTGTTCCAGCAGCTGGTTCTAAAGCCTGATCTTCCTTCTTCCAGTCATTTACGTCAGTGAAGCGGCTGGGGTTTTCTGTCTGACAGGTTGCTGCTGCTGCTGCTGCTGCAGGCACCAGTGAGCCTGTGAAAGATGGAGACATCTGTATGTCTGAGCTCTCCTCTCCTCTGCTGCTCAGTGTGCATGACAGGACATGAGGAGGTACACGCTCGCCTGGGTGCGTGGCGAGCCGTGGCTGCCATCATTGTTGTGAGAGAGTCTGTGAAATAAAGATGAATCAATAAAGTGCAGATATACATATACATGTCTGAGTCCAGACCCTTTTCCCTGGTGTATTTTTTGTTTCTGTCATCACCTAACCTTGGCCCTGGAATAACTGAGGCTTAAAAAGTGAAGCATCGGTGTGTTTATGAATGAACAACAACAACTTAAGTTTTCAGTCACATTGAACACAACTCCTTAGCATTTCTTTAGTTTATTCGTTAAGGAAAACCAACACCAGACAGAATATAGGATTTAAGCTCCTAGATGGTGATTCCTAAGGAAAACTAGGTACATACACTGGATGATATTTGTGAGGAAATCTCACAGAACATTCCACAGAGCAGCGGCTGGAAGTACTCCGTCTCAGCATGCTGCACCGGCTGCAACATGGCACACCAGATGTTTCCTGCAAATGATAGTGAGGGGACCTGATAAGGTCATTGGAGTGACTGAAAATTGTCTGAGACTCCTCACAATCTCTCCATCACCATGTTGAACTGCTGCTATCAGGTAAATGGTTCCAGCATCTTAAAACCAGCGTTCTGCCTCATGCAGGACCATAAATCTCTCCGCGTTTCAGGATTTCTTTTTTTATTACACTTAGAGATACATATAGGGATGAGTTTAACTAATTATAACATTTCTAATGGTTAGCATCACCATTTTCAAATTAAAGTCCTCATTAAAACTGTACAACATGATAATAAAAGCGGATCCTTTCAACAGGAATCAGTGAGTGTTAAACGCAGCTGCTTGTTGGACTTTACAACTAAAGAGGTTTTTGTTCCCACTTAATGCAGAAGGAAACACTAGTTCTATGATAGCTAATATAAGGTCAGCTCACTTTTAGCTGGTTTGGTTGCTTGTTACAAACTTCAGATTTCTTAGATGATCAGTACTGCAGCTGATGGTCTGCTTGCACTCACTGGAGACCGAGACAAAACTGTTCCTGATGGAATGCAACCAGTGTCTACTTTGCTCAAATCGTCAATGAAGCACAGGAGCTGGGTCAGAACTTCCTGGGTCAGAACCTTTCATCAAAAAAGCCTAAAGCATTATTTACAGCTAGCTGAAACATGTTTGTGGTCGGGCAGCAGACTGCAATTAGGCTGTGAAATCACTGAATGTTAACATTTATTATATAGTAAATTCTATGTATATAGCACCTTTTATAGCCAAAACTTACTATGGGATTTAGAAGGACAGTTTAAATATGTAAACATAATTAAAAAGGACAAACTATAAATTCACTGATATAATTAAAAATTTGGCAATAATATCTATACTGTGCAATGTCTGTCATGTTCCAGTAGGAAGGACCCAAACGCAGAGAACAGAATATGATGAGTAGTATTTCCTAAAAAGACTTATAATGGTTGGACAGAGAACATCTAAGACTGCTGGAATGAGAACGGCAGAGGAAGACGGACAAATCAGCACAGAACAGAAGGAACCAGAGAGCTTAGATACCAAGGAGGAGTGGAAGTGAGGAGGAGGAGACAGAGGACTAATTAGAGGAAAACAGTTCCAGGTGAGAGGGAGGAAACGGAGAAGGAAAATAGACAGTGGAGAAGACTAGACAAAGAATGATCCCAAACAAGAAGAGTAAGGACTAACTAGGAAGTAACTAAAGATAAAGGAACCTGAGAGAAACTCAAATAAAAGTACTAATGAACAGGGAAGAGAAGAGAGGGCAGAAGGAAACCTAAGTACAAATACTAGAAAGAGATTTAGATAAGAATAGCATCCTAATAAGAGAAATGAAGTAAAACTGAACTAAAGGAAAAATGATGAAATAAGGAAAAGCAAATAAAAGATTAAACAAACCATAACATTTAGACAAAGGTGAAGAATATCTAAGGACAGGGAGAGAAAATATGGAAGGGAGATGTAACACTAAGATCCTAAATTATAAATGAACAGAAGCTAACACCAAGACATCAGCTAAAATGATAAGATAAACTGAATATGGTCAGAAATCACTGAAACTAGAAACACCTAAGGAACCGAACAATGTCTACATTCCCAGTTAAATCTGTTTCTAAAGTTTAAAAAACGTATAAAACTATTTTTTTTCCGATCACTGTTCGTGTCGATAACACACTGACTTCTTTCTTCAGTTTTAATTTTGTCATATTGTCAAAAGTTTGATCCAGTGGAACGCATTCTCTGCTTTTTCTCCTGGTGCTTTAGAACCAAAGTGAATCTGCAGATAAGATTCAGATTTCTGTGCTTTAACAGAGTGTGAGGCCAGTCTGCTGGAACGCAGCGGCTGCTCCGAGTCTCCTGCTCCGAGTCTCCTGCTCCTAGTCTCCTGCTCCGAGTCTCATGCACCAAGTCTCCTGCTCCGAGTCTCCTGCTCCAAGTCTCCTGCTCCGAGTCTCCTGCTCCGAGTCTCATGCACCAAGTCTCCTGCTCCGAGTCTCCTGCTCCGAGTCTCCTGCTCCGAGTCTCCTGCTCCTAGTCTCCTGCTCCGAGTCTCATGCACCAAGTCTCCTGCTCCTAGTCTCCTGCTCCGAGTCTCCTGCTCCGAGTCTCCTGCTCCGAGTCTCATGCACCAAGTCTCCTGCTCCGAGTCTCCTGCTCCGAGTCTCTTGCTCCACGTCTCCTGCTCCTAGTCTCCTGCTCCGAGTCTCTTGCTCCAGGTCTCCTGCTCCATGTCTCCCGCTCCTAGTCTCCTGCTCCGAGTCTCTTGCTCCATGTCTCCCGCTCCATGTCTCCCGCTCCTAGTCTCCTGCTCCAAGTCTCCTGCTCCTAGTCTCCTGCTCCGAGTCTCCTGCTCCGAGTCTCATGCACCAAGTCTCCTGCTCCGAGTCTCCTGCTCCGAGTCTCTTGCTCCGAGTCTCATGCACCAAGTCTCCTGCTCCGAGTCTCCTGCTCCGAGTCTCATGCACCAAGTCTCCTGCTCCGAGTCTCTTGCTCCGAGTCTCATGCACCAAGTCTCCTGCTCCTAGTCTCCTGCTCCGAGTCTCCTGCTCCGAGTCTCCTGCTCCGAGTCTCATGCACCAAGTCTCCTGCTCCGAGTCTCTTGCTCCACGTCTCCTGCTCCTAGTCTCCTGCTCCGAGTCTCTTGCTCCAGGTCTCCTGCTCCATGTCTCCCGCTCCTAGTCTCCTGCTCCGAGTCTCTTGCTCCATGTCTCCCGCTCCATGTCTCCCGCTCCTAGTCTCCTGCTCCGAGTCTCCTGCTCCTAGTCTCCTGCTCCGAGTCTCCTGCTCCGAGTCTCATGCACCAAGTCTCCTGCTCCGAGTCTCCTGCTCCGAGTCTCATGCACCAAGTCTCCTGCTCCAAGTCTCCTGCTCCGAGTCTCTTGCTCCACGTCTCCTGCTCCTAGTCTCCTGCTCCGAGTCTCTTGCTCCAGGTCTCCCGCTCCATGTCTCCCGCTCCTAGTCTCCTGCTCCGAGTCTCTTGCTCCATGTCTCTTGCTCCACGTCTCCTGCTCCTAGTCTCCTGCTCCGGGTCTCATGCACCAAGTCTCCTGCTCCTAGTCTCCTGCTCCAAGTCTCCTGCTCCGAGTCTCCTGCTCCGAGTCTCCTGCTCCGAGTCTCCTGCTCCTAGTCTCCTGCTCCGAGTCTCCTGCTCCTAGTCTCCTGCTCCGAGTCTCCTGCTCCGAGTCTCCTGCTCCGAGTCTCCTGCTCCGAGTCTCCTGCTCCTAGTCTCCTGCTCCGAGTCTCATGCACCAAGTCTCCTGCTCCGAGTCTCCTGCTCCGAGTCTCCTGCTCCGAGTCTCATGCACCAAGTCTCCTGCTCCAGGTCTCCTGCTCCGAGTCTCCTGCTCCGAGTCTCCTGCTCCGAGTCTCTTGCTTCACGTCTCCTGCTCCTAGTCTCCTGCTCCGAGTCTCATGCACCAAGTCTCCTGCTCCTAGTCTCCTGCTCCGAGTCTCCTGCTCCTAGTCTCCTGCTCCGAGTCTCATGCACCAAGTCTCCTGCTCCTAGTCTCCTGCTCCGAGTCTCCTGCACCAAGTCTCCTGCTCCGAGTCTCCTGCTCCGAGTCTCTTGCTCCGAGTCTCATGCACCAAGTCTCCTGCTCCGAGTCTCCTGCTCCAAGTCTCCTGCTCCGAGTCTCATGCACCAAGTCTCCTGCTCCAGGTCTCCTGCTCCGAGTCTCCTGCTCCGAGTCTCCTGCTCCGAGTCTCTTGCTCCACGTCTCCTGCTCCTAGTCTCCTGCTCCGAGTCTCATGCACCAAGTCTCCTGCTCCGAGTCTCCTGCTCCGAGTCTCATGCACCAAGTCTCCTGCTCCGAGTCTCCTGCTCCGAGTCTCATGCACCAAGTCTCCTGCTCCTAGTCTCCTGCTCCGAGTCTCCTGCTCCTAGTCTCCTGCTCCGAGTCTCATGCACCAAGTCTCCTGCTCCTAGTCTCCTGCTCCGAGTCTCCTGCTCCGAGTCTCTTGCTCCGAGTCTCATGCACCAAGTCTCCTGCTCCGAGTCTCCTGCTCCAAGTCTCCTGCTCCGAGTCTCATGCACCAAGTCTCCTGCTCCAGGTCTCCTGCTCCGAGTCTCCTGCTCCGAGTCTCCTGCTCCGAGTCTCTTGCTCCACGTCTCCTGCTCCTAGTCTCCTGCTCCGAGTCTCATGCACCAAGTCTCCTGCTCCGAGTCTCCTGCTCCGAGTCTCTTGCTCCGAGTCTCCTGCACCAAGTCTCCTGCTCCGAGTCTCCTGCTCCGAGTCTCCTGCTCCGAGTCTCCTGCTCCGAGTCTCATGCACCAAGTCTCCTGCTCCGAGTCTCCTGCTCCGAGTCTCTTGCTCCACGTCTCCTGCTCCTAGTCTCCCGCTCCGAGTCTCTTGCTCCAGGTCTCCTGCTCCATGTCTCCCGCTCCTAGTCTCCTGCTCCGAGTCTCCTGCTCCATGTCTCCCGCTCCTAGTCTCCTGCTCCGAGTCTCTTGCTCCAAGTCTCCCGCTCCTAGTCTCCTGCTCCAGGTTTCCTGCTCCAATTCTCCTTCTCCAAGTCTCCTGCTCCGAGTCTCCTGCTCCAAGTCTCCTGCTCTTAGTCTCTGGCTCCAGGTCTCTTGCTCCAAGTCTCCTGTTCCAGGTCTCCTGCTCCAAGTTTCCCGCTCCTAGTCTCCTGATCCGAGTCTCTTATTAAAATTGGTTTAACAATTTTTATTTGGGTACCTTGTAATCTAAACTTCTGACTAAAAATTATGTGATTTTCATGGCTAAAATGTGATACACTAAAATAGTTAGGTTCCACCAAATTTTATTGGTTAATATTCCTCTGGATGAATTATATGGCAATAAAAATCCTCTACATGCTTATTGTTTTGTGCAAAGATTAACTTCTGCAGAAAAGTAGCAGAAGTAAAAGATGAAATGGACAAACATGAATCAAAATAAGTCTGTGATTTTAAGAGAAAAACTGAAGTAAGTTTTATGTAATGACCTACCAGAAAGATCCAGAACACACATCCAACACCATCAGGATGGACTTGTGAAAATCCCACTAACAGCTGAACACTCAGGAGACTCGTTAGATGAAGCTGACCACCCTACCATCCTGTGGAGATGTTCAGAAACCTGGTTAAAATAACTCCATTATTTTGGTCCAAAATGAAGATTGCTCCCAGTAATACTAAAATCACCGAATAAGGGACAAAAGAATACAGAGTGAGTGATAGAAACATAGGCAACAGTTGTTATATAACGAGTTCTTTCCCTCGTCAGCAGTATTTTAAGCTCTCGGAAGCCCTAGAGGAAAATGTGGCAATCATCAGTGTCAGTAGTGTGGATCCGAACTCTAACTCTACTACGTTGTCTCTTTGCCTCCCTTCATCTGTTTGTCCTGATCCAGGAGAAGTAAAGCACGGATCTGAACAGCCGGAGGTCTTTTACTCCAGCCGATCGGGTTTCCAATCCTTTTTCTATTCCAACATTTCATTCATCAGAAATAAAGTACAAATAATTTATGTGCAACATTACAGCAACATATATAAAAAAAACATCCAAAATATTTTCCAGGCAAAATATGTTTTTTCATTTTCACAAACTTTATTGCCATATTAATGCCTCAGTTATTTTACATGCCACACAGGTTTGCAGAGTTATACATTCATCCTGTAAGATATAATAAATCTAGACAGCATTTAGAATCATATGCACTAGAATAGTGGAAATGATCTCAGTCTCAGTGCTCTTCAACAGTCAATACAGTTTGGTTTTGTGTTACCCTGAACTTGTTACATCTGCAATAACCTTTATTGTCAATAAAGTTACCTACATACATAGTTTATGAATTGTTTTCTATATTCTGTATGTGTATCTGCTGCACAGTATAAAATAGTTGCTGCAGTCTCTTCTAATGATCTGAATTGCTTCATTTGAACAATCTTGTGGAAATTTGAGGTTTGGCTAAATGTGACACCTCTTGAACTTTTCTTTTACATAAAACTATGTTTTTCAAAATATTGAAAACCATGTATCATTTTCTGTCCACTTCACAGTTAAGCCCAAAATTATTCACATCTCTAAAAGATGAAACTATTTTTACCAACATTTTTATTCTGACTGGAAATGACACTGTATTAATGTTCTGGGGTGGCCCAGTCAAAGTCCTGACTTGAATCTGATGGATAACCTTTGAGGGGAGCTAAAAATTAGGGTGATGGCCAAGAGGCCTTCTAAACTCAAAGATTTGGAGCTGATTGTAACATAAATCTATAAAATAGTGGGAACATGCATGGTCAGTAACTGTAAGAAGGGGTTGAAAAATATTTTTCCAATATTTGTTGAGAGAAGTACAAATAATTTTTGACTCCTTTTATATTGTTCCCATCCACTATTGGAAATAAAATAGTCTTAATATTGAATGAATGAACACTTCTATCTAATGTACATCCCTATCTTAGCCCAGCATTTTATGTCACCCAACTGAAATATCTTGGTTCTTCTTTCACAGAGGTCAACATGAACACAGAATCCTTCACTGGGGCGCTTCCTAACACTCCATCCACCCCCTACACAAGGCTTTATGTGCTCTCAATCCTCATTTGATAACCTTGCCGTATTTTCTCCCTTGCCTGTCAGTGTGAGATTCCCCGAGGCCACTTAGAGAGACGCAGTCAGCAGATTCTGATAACATGTACCAGCATGATGTTTATTTTACTCCAGAAATCAAAGTGGCCTTTGTGCTTTGCTGGGAGTTGGATTCTCAGGCTTCAGAGAAGCTTTTAGGCAAGGCAATTTTATTTGTATAGCAGTCTTCCAACAACAAGGTAACTCAGCGTAGGTAGAGCTCAGCGTAGCGTTTCCAAGCTGAGGCTGAATCACTGTCCCGGCTCCTCAGAGCAACCAGGACGCTCCACTGTAACCCCCCAACACACCCCATGGTGCTCCTACAGAGAGGCGGGGGGATGGGGGGCTCTATGTTGATCATAGAGAGGCACGTTCATTCAGAGCTACCAAAAACTTTTTGACAATGCCGCTTTTGTATTTTGCTAAATATATTTAAACATGACTGGCTGAATGTTTATGTTTGGGACTGGCACACACACGATGACACAGCCCCCCCTGGCTGGTCTAAGCAGTGAAGACGTGTTGGTGGAGCTTTGAAGCTGCAGCGACTCACTGATTGCAGCTGACTGGAAGTGAAGCTTTTTCACATGTGAGCTTGGTTCAGGAGTTCATGTTTTTCAGCAAGTCAAACATAGCAGTGTAAACTGCAAATGACAAATCCATAGAGCTGTGAGCTCCACTGCTATTTTTCATATCAGGAGACTGAGGTCAGGCAGTTGTTTTTGGTTGATTTCATTTGACAAGGATGGATGGTGGGACTAAACATGGCTCACTTTTATAGTCAGTGAGACCCTGGAAGGGAAGTCCAAGTAAACAGCTGAACCTTTGTCACGTAGCAACCACAAAATAACATGTATTTTGGTAGGATTTTAGGTGACCAATCAGCAAAGTGTTGAAATGTAAATAAAATGATTCATTGAGTGGATACCTCATTATGCAAATGTATTTTTTTTTTTTAATAAAAGGTTCAGTTAATGTCTTTTTGAAAAGCTGATGTTTCCTATTGTGTTATGTTACTGTAAACCAGGAGTAAAAGCCATCCATTATCTGTACCCGTCCATCCTATGCAGGGTTGTGGGGGGGCATTCATGGGGCGAGAGGCGGGGTCCATCCTGGACAGGTCACCAGTCCATCACAGGGCAACACAGAGACATAGAGGACCTAGGGGCGTTTTAGAGACCAGTTAACCTAACAGTCATGTTTTTGGACTGTGGGAAGAAGCTGGAGTCCAGCAGACATCCAGACTCTGCAGTAGACTGAGGGCAACATTAGTCTGTGATGTTTGTGTGAAGACAGCAGCCCTCACTTTACTGTCTAGTGCAGTTTACTGCTTCATAGACATGTAAAATAACTGGAATAATGAATAAAAGAAACTAACTAAATAATACCGTCATTTCCATGTTTAATCTGTATTGTTTATTGAAGTGCTTTGATTAACACTGTCCCTATTCCATAATAATGAGAGCTAAAGAATTGAACTCCATTGGTGTTCACATCTGAATGAACAGTCATTATGATGGGCTTAAAGTTACAAACAAATCATTAGTGCTTATTTAAAGTCAGGCATACTGAAGGAAACATTTTAAATAGTGTACGAAGCTGTGGAATGTGTGAAAAGAGCTCTACAATAGAATTTGTCATGGCTAACATTAAGCCCTGTAATCCACTTAGAGATGCTTTAGGAGGACTTCATTGTGAACTCTCACCACTCACACTGAGTCAGTACAGTGAGCTACTGATTGGAACTGATTTATGAAAAGATGATCTTCCAGAAGACGTGTCCAGCTGCAGCTCTGCTGTTTAACCCCAGCGCCGTGCTTCTTCACTGCTCTGCTGCTGCTGGATTGGACAGGCAGGCTGCAGCGGCCTACCCCAGCTTGGCTCTCAGCTTTCTTCCCAGACTGCGGGGTTAATGGGTTTCCGTACTGGGTGGTGAGGGAGGGAGGAGAGGCGCAGCGTTCTCCAGCCTTCTGCAGCGGAGAAAAATTAGGATGCAGCCTTGGTTGTCAGAGTCGGGGAGCTGTCTGCCGCTTTCCCAGCAGCCCCTGGGCCGGTGACAGGGAGATGGATGATATCTGCAGCCTGGCTGCACTGTTCTGCTAACACACACACACACACACACACACACAAAGCAAATAAACACACACCTACACGGTCTGTCCTCTCTTTTTTTCCTCTTCTCATCTTCCTTTTTCCTCAAACACACACACACACTCAGAGTATGAATATTTGTCTAATACGCCCCCATCACTGTTGCCTTTGGCAACAAAACTCATATCCCAGATATCAGGGGAATAAAAATCTTCCATGTGAAAACAATGAAACTGTTTGGAGAGAGATCTGCAGAATTTCTTCTGTGTTTGCTGACATGGAGTTAAACACGATGCGTCAAAATGACCAAACACACACAGCAAGTTCATTCAGATGTTTATTAGAATCTCTGGCTACAACATGTGAAACAGGACCATGTAAGATGTTCAACTCACACCTACAGTAGGAAGACATTCTCTTTGATTCCCAGCAGCTCAGCTAAAGCAGGAAGAGCTGAAGTCCATCTCTGCCTCTCCTTCTCCCATTGTCCTTACCTGTTGTCCTTGTTTCCTCCAGCCTGCTGATGTTCCTGCAGTTGGGACCGAATCCAGCAGCCATGTCACCTGGGCGACACCCGGTGCATACTAATGAGAAGATGAAGAGGGGAGGGGAGGGGAGGGGGGCAGAGTCCTTTTTTTGACAGGTAGGAAACACGTCCAGCGCTTGGTTTAAACCCCGCCTCCTGGCTACGCTTTTCCTCTACCTCTTCCCTCTCATCACTATGCAGGAGCAGACAAAGGGGCAGGGGGGGTAAAAGGCAACGAATGGTAGAGAAGGGAGAAGAGAAGGGACAAATAAGGTTAGAGAGTTGTTGAGGCAGGGTGGGGGTGGTGAGATGAGAGAGTGAGGCCGGTGGGGAGCAGGGTGTAGGGAGGGACATCCATCACTGCTTTAAGTGACTGCAGTGGGACGGAGCAGAGGTCGTCTGGTGGCTCTCCCTGGGCAGAGACTGTGTGTTAGCGCCGTCTGACACCTTCACTCACTGCCTTTAGTCTGGCTGGAGTCGAACCCATCTGGCCTTCTCCTAATCGAGCTAACACACCCAGATAATAGTTAGAAAACCACATTTCTCTGCATGTAAACGACATCTCAGCTTAGCTGAGCTATTCCCAGGAAGTGACGAGACCACGGAAACGGGAATAACAACAGCAGCAACAATGAGTGTAACACAAGCAAACAGAACAGTATATACTAAATGTTCTGTGCTGCAGCGTTGTTGTAGTCCATTTCTTCACTCATTCTTCATATCCTGCTTCTACTTCGTCTGCTTCCCTGCTGCCAGCATCCCCTTACCATCTGTGTGACCCAATCCTGACCCACAGGAAGAATGGTGGCCCCTACCGACACAGAGTCGAACGCACTTCATTCAAGAATTTGATTTTCTGACATGTAAACTGGGATGAAGACTCCCATTCTGGTTAAGGTATTAGCTGGATTATTGCCATAGCTTGGTTAAGATGTGCATGTTGATGTACTGACTCACAAGTTTTCAGCAAATATAAAACTAAAACAGGACAGTGGCACAGAGCTAACACCATGCCCACCATGGTGTGTTGTTGTGATGTGTCTTACCTCTGAGCACACAGGCAACTAGCAGAAGTCCTGGATCAAAAGAAACAGTGAGAGAAGTTTAGCAACAATATGAATTATTTCATATTTCATATTCTGCAATGATCCAAGCTTTTACTTGCACTACAGATGAGCAGGTCTAACACCCAGTGGTTTGGAACACTGTAAAATGTAGTTTTTATTTCATTTATTACACACATGTTTAGTGACTCATTTGAATATTTCTGGAATAAAGGGACAAATAACAGTTCTGTAAGATTCTGTCGAAATGCTGACAACTGAGGAGGAAAGTGACAAAAGATCCGCTTCACAAAGAGAAGCCATTCAAAATGGAGGCCCTGTACTACACTAACACTAACAATATTCGTTCTTCATTTCATCCCTCACCAACATAAACGATGCTGGAATAAGAAAAACAGGTTTTTAAAAACATTCAAACTTACATCATTAACCCTGTGTTGGTTTCTCCTTCAGATACAGCCTGGCCTTACTGGATGTTTCTACTGACCTTCAAATATCAGCTCAGAAGGTTAGCTTAGTCCACACCCTGGGTGGGGTTGGCGAAAGGGGGTATCTTTTCCCCGTGTTCCCTTGAGTAGCTAATGTGACTCCCACAAAAACATGCACCAGTCCTGGGGCTGTATACTGCCTCCTCCTGGCCGGCTGGGGCGCCTGAAGGGATGGGAAGGATCCGGCTGGAATAACGTGATCCTTAGGTTAGCTCAGAGGAAACGGGGAATCTTTCACAACAAAGAAAGAAAGAAGCTGCTCATTTATTGGGAAAATCTTTAGCCAAGCATTGCTTTAGTCAGTCAGGTTTGTTCAATTGAGTTTGAATTGGTAATGTAGACGTTATCGCCACCTACTGGTCCAGCAATATTTGGTGAAAATGAAGAATAACCAAAGTGCTAAAACAAAGAAGGAGTTTGATTAAATCAGCAACAAGCGGGTATAATTCAGTCAAAAGATTTAGGAAGTCTGCCAGCTCTCAGTGGAATAAATTTGCTTTGTAACCTTTAAAGAAAACTTTTTGGCATCATGATGAACAGCTCAGCAAGCTGAGGAAGACTGCCCTAAATAATTTGTTCTTTATAGAGTCCAACACTGGCTCCAGATGTCCAACCAGACAAAGATCCCAGATGCTGTGAATGATAGTCAGACTCCAGCTCACGTCAGATTGGTAAAACAATATCAGAGTTTACTTCACGCCTTGCTTTAGTTGCTTTATTATCCAGACTTTATACAAAAACACAACATTTATAGTATTATGGGATGTACTAGTGTGTAAGGCATAGATCCTCTGCATGTTTGTCCAAGTAACATTTCCTAATCAGCATGTAATGGAATTTTGTGGAGACATACGTTTTTTCCACCCTGCCCTGCATGTTTTCCCTGCTTTAGCATACCTGATTTCAATTGATGGCTGATTAACAGGCTTTTACCAAACTATTACCATCTAAAGCAGGTGTATAAAAGCAGGGGAACATCTAAAATATGCAGGGCAGTGTGCCTTGAGGAGCAGGGTTGGGAAACACATCATTTCTGCCTCGGCCTGTTCAGAGAGGAAATTATTAGCCCCGCTTTTATACACCTTCAAACATTTTAACATGGACGGTTTATTACTTCTGCTAAGGAGGTTATGTTTTTGTCAGTCTGTTGGTTAGCAACATAACTGAAACTTTTCTCGATGGATCCTGACGACATTTTCAGGAAATATCCGCAGTGGGACTAGGAACAGGTGATTGATCACTAGGGATCTGGATCTGGGGGGGGGGGGGTGTCTGCGCTCCCTGAGTGCTTTTGTAGTTTCAACCTGTTTTGCTGACATTGCATGTTTATACATATTGTGTTTTAGTTGATAAAAATCATTCAGCATGTTAAACTGGAAGTCAGCCAGCAGATATCCAACAGGATGAGCTGGAAACCTTGATTAGAAATCTGAGCCGGAGTCCAACTGTGTGGCGGTCGAGGGGTTGTGAAGCCTTCGGCTGCTTCAACAATGTGAGGTCAACTAAAGGTCACTTTCAAGTTCTTGCCAATGGACAGCCAACCTGCAGGACAGAGCTTAATTATTCCAGCCAGTTACAGTTCAATAACTCCATCAAGCTGTTAGCCAGATACCAGGTTTCCCTGGCAACGCCTACAGAAGAGGCCGAGATTAACACGGGACCTCAGGAGGAAGAGGGGCCACAGGAGAGCCCCCTAAAAACAGCACACACATACACCCACACACACACACACCCACACACACACACACACACACACACCCACACACACACACACACACACACCCACACACACACACACACACACACACCCACACCCACACACACACACACACACCCACACACACCCACACACACACCCACACACACCCACACACACACACACACACACACACACACACACCCACACACACACACACACACACACACACACACACACACACACACACACACACACACACACACCCACACACACACACCCACACACACCCACACACACACCCACACACACCCACACACACACACACACAGACACAAACACACACACACACACCCACACACACACACACACACACACACCCACACACACACACACACACACACCCACACCCACACCCACACACACACACACACACACACACACACACACACACACACACACACACACACACACACACACACACACACACACACACACACACACACACACACACACACACACACACACACACACACACACACACACACACACCCACACACACACACACACACACAGACACAAACACACACACACACACCCACACACACACACACACACACACACACACACACACACACACACACACACACACACACACACACACACACACACACACACACACACACACACACACACACACACACCCACACACACACACACACACACACACACACTCCAGCTCTGGCCTACCAGCTGACAGCAGGCTTCCTCTATGCTTTGCTGTTTAGTTTTCAATTATCAGCCCTACTTCCTGGTTCCTGCTCAGTACCCACAGACCCACTGGGACAATCCGCCAGTCTTTACACACAACCCCCACCCCCACAGTACTCACTGTAATCTGTGAAAGTTAATGGAGTTTATCTCTCGTTCCTGTCGCCCCGGGAATAATAAAGAAACTTTTGTGCTTTTGATGCGCGGGGATAATTACATTACAAGTGGCACAGTGATTTATACCCCCTGATTGAATTAAAAACCAAATGAAACTGCTTGTGTATGGGATGTGTGTGTGTGCTGGGGGGAGGGGGGGGTCTCTCTCTCTCTCTGTGTAGCTACACCACTGCTGCTGATACGGGATCGGGTGGATTGGCTGTTTGGAGAGGATGGAACCAATAAAGAAGAAGAACAGCCAGAATCCTGGACCAATCAGACTTCACCTGGCTCATACCATTTCCTGTTCATTTTACAAGATTAGCTCAGTTTATGCATTAGCCTACTGCATTGGTCCCTCACCTTAAGTACTTTTTTATGAGAATCACACAAAGCATCTAAGTACGTGCTGTTGGTTTTAATAGGTTCTTAGTTTTATTACATTAATAAAAGTGAAAACAAATCCAATGTTTTCGTTCTTTACCTACTAAATACGGATCAAAAGAGAAAAAAACGGGAATTCCTGTCTCGGACTGAATCACTGGTGCATCTCTACATCTGGGTTGCAATTACATTTTGGCAAGGTAATCAGGAATTCCACTTTATCTGATCATCATAAACACAGTGGATAGTTTCAAGGATTCAGTCAATGAGAGACGCCATGACTCTGTCATCACATCTATCGACCTTTAAATCACTTCATGAACAAATTCTACATTAGGGCTTCAAGAAAAAGGAGAAAAAACGGATCTTTTTTTTATCACAACCAGTACTGAAGGGATGTTAAATTAAGAAACAGTTTCTGGTGTTTGTAGCATCTTTTAGAAATATAGTTGAAATGAACAACATCAGGTCAGCAGCTGCTCACACCCAACCTGACTGAACCAAGTCGGTTCTCCTGAGGCGGCCCAGCTACAGGCTGATGTTTACCGGGTGAGATTTATCCGATCCTCACTGGATCCAATAAATGTGTGTGTGAGAGGATTTGATGAGTGGGCTCAGTGAGTGTCAAACAGACCCTAATAAAACTGTGACTGTTTTGTAGCCACCGGCTCCGCTCGGGTGCGCCCGGCGCTGGCCGCCACACTCTGTCAGCTGTTGCTGGGAGTGCCGTGGCACAGACACAGTGTGACACCAAACGGAGGTACGGGGGAAAACAACATAACTAGGGAGAGAGAGGATTAGAGAAAATCAAGTGTTTTGAAATGCATTCCTAATAAGAGTCATTTAGAAGAAATGAGGTTTTCAGAAAGGCATGCAGCCTTGGGAAAAACCACAGAAAGAATTCAAACCTTTCAGTGACAGTACAGAACAACTCGTTTTTAAATGCTAACTCCACCCCTACAGCCGGTGTGATGAAGAGAGTTCTGGAATATTTTCATTCAGCGTTCCCGTCCTCAGCCGCCAGGTTAATGCAGATTTAGGTCATGCACTGATTTAGTCCCACTGCCACATCTGAACAGAAACACTGGAATACCTGCAGAATTCATTCAATATTTTAAAATCACAAACTCTGATTATTAGATTTAATACAGAGAGCAATTTCTGTGCATCTGATTCCTCATTCACTTCTTCTTTAGCATCAACACAG
The DNA here is from genome assembly GCA_963556495.2 of Valencia hispanica. Lineage (NCBI taxonomy): Eukaryota > Metazoa > Chordata > Actinopteri > Cyprinodontiformes > Valenciidae > Valencia > Valencia hispanica. The sequence continues at coordinate 49,433,861 of OY747715.1, forward strand.
AAAATGTCTAAGTATCTGAACAATTCCAGCTGTCATTGAAATAACATTCATCCCTAAAAGTAGTAGTTTTTCCTCTTCAGTAACATTAATTTCATAAAACCTCTAATGGCTGCATCTGTGACTGATTATCAGAAGTCCTGATTTTAAAAATCTATACTTTACCTTTCTCACACACTGTTAGTTAGCATAGAGATGCACAAACACCGACTTCAATGATGAAGTAGACATTAATACAACATTTTTATTTATATATATAGATATCTATATCTATATATAGATATAGATATGTATATATATAGATATAGATAGATATATCATGCTCCTCGGAGCGTCGCTGGTGGATCAGTCTCGGAGCTCAGGGTTTTGGACATTTCTAATACGATCATATCGCTCCAGAACGACATTAAAGAACAATTCAGCTGTTATTATCTAGAAGCTGTAAGCAGCATAGTTGCTACCATCATTAATTACATCTGATAGGTTTTTTTTTTTTTTTTACAAAAATGTAGGATTAAAAAACAACCACACATGCACATTCCTGTGTGTCTGTGCAACAGAGATGCTGTTATGTGTTTAACACTACCACACATTTGCTCTGGTACAAATGTATTTCTGTTGTCGCTTGATTCCAACTTCACCTTTTAGAATATTTGGTAGAAAGTCGATTGTGCCCTCCGCCCGCGTCCCAAGAGCCTAACCCGTGATTTTTTATCAAGAGAGCTCACAAGTTAGGGTCTCAGGGAGCAGGTGAAGTACGACAGAGTACTGAGGAGCTGCAGTCAGCTGCAGGGCACTGAATGACACCTTATTCTCCTCCTCACTCACAAATGTGCACACTCTGTCTCTTCCAACAGCACTGACACTTTAAAGCAGCGCAGTTTTAGCCCAGAGGCACGCAGAGCCAGAAGCTGTCTGTCTGCCGTCATGAATCCAGACAACTCAGTCCTGTGGACGCAGAAAAACACTCCCGGATCCTCATTCCCTCTTTGGTATGTTACTAATTCTGCTCAGAATGTTGTATACCTGTGCACAGAAAAATAAGTGAAGCTGGAAACAGGTTTGGATGTAAGCTCACATCAACTCTATAAAACCAGACGACAACAGCGGCAGGAGAGGAAAACAACAGATCTGTTGGAGAAAGTGATAAACTGGGAGACCTGAGAGATCTTCAGTGCTCCACACAGAAGGACAGGCTGCCTGCTCTGTGCTAATCAGCCTTTGTGCTGGAAAAAGACCCCCCCCCCCCCCCCCCGGTGGAGCAGCTTTGTCCTGCAGAACGCCAGCTGATCATCGGTCGAAGTGTCTCCCTTCAAGGACGGTTTGAGCAGAGCCTTCCTTTCCTCGGACTGATAGATGCAGAGAGCCACATGGCAGCCTCCGGCTCACCAATAAACACCATCGACTTCACTCCCATATTCAGAAAGAAACACCAGCTCTGTCTCTGCTCCATGGCTGGTCGGCTTTTACAAATAATGCAAGTAACATTTCAGTATGAAGAAGCCTATAAATGAACATTTCTAAAAAAAATGAGCAGGCTTGTCCCCAGCGTAGGCTCACAAGCTGTCTCCTAAACCTGACCCCCTCCCATTTCACTTTCCATCACTTCCAAAGCCAGACCCTGCTAGGCGAACCATGGCGGCAGCAAGTTGTCAGAGTCAGCGGCGCCGAGCTCCAGCCACACATCACCCAGCTTCCATCGAAACAAGACGCAGCACAGCTGGAAGGAGAATCCAGACAACGACAAACACATTTAGATTCAGACATTTCCAAATCCTTTTTTTAGCTACTGTCACCCAAACACACCACTGCCCCCCCACTAACCCCTCCCCTTCTGATGGATGTCTTTGGCTTCTCTCTGGGGGACAGAGTGGAGGCTTCCGCACCACCTGACGCGTCGCCGTGCGCGCTCGCTCCTCTGTCTGCCGCCGAGTCGTCCTTTTGTTATCCGCCTCTGAGCTGAGGATGAGGAGGGACTGAAGAAGGGCAGCAGGAGAAGAAGGTGAGAAAGAAAGAGATGTGGGGGGGGGGGTTAAGCTGATGTGTCCGTGGGAAGCTGCACCCAGACGTGGGTCAAAGGCATCGGACCCCCCCCCCCCCCAACCACCACCTCCATTCTCCTCAGCAAGGAGCATTACTCCATCCATTTGTACTATCAGCTCCATCCCGGCACCCTAACCCCCCCCCCCCCCCCCGAACACTCCTCCTCCTCCAGACAGAGGGACATCAGCCATGTTGTCGTGACACCCTGTGCTGCTGTTCTTCACTCCTTCCGTCTATCCTGCAACCCGATGCGCCGCCATCACCAACAAACAGCCAAAAACATCGCTCCATCACCCCACCCCCTCCTCCACCTGACCCCTGCTGCCCCCCAGCCTCCACACCCTCAGCCCACGCCCCTCCCCTCCCCTCCCATCACGCCAGGTCTCTCTCTACCTGTCTGCTTGTCTCGCTTGTCTGCAGCTGCTTGCCCAAAGTGAGATACTGCAGCAGGAGTCTGCAGCGACAGCAGCGCTCTATCTCTCCCCCCTCTTTCTCACACACACACACACACACACACACTCCCTCCATCTAGGTTTGCTGGTGAACACGGTCCTCCCTGTGCTGATCAATTTCTCCTCCTTCCACCAGCACACACACACACACACACACACTGCAGTGAAGTGGCTGTCCATGGAAGCAGATGCACTGTACCAATCCCAGTGCCTTGGAGCGCCACAAACAAACGCACGCTCAGACAACGATTATTCCTCCAGCATCGCTTCAGACAGACTCAGACAACAAAAAAGCAACACCACAGCCGCTCTGCTCGACTAACATACACACACACGCCACAGGATACATTGTCACAATATTGTGAGTGTGACTGGTATGCAGCGCTTCAGTCCGACATGGATCCAGGAACAGAAACATGTTGGTCCGTTGTGTGTTCAGATTACCTGAAACACACCTGCAGACAAACACCTGGAATAAACGGCTTTCTGAAGACTGCTGTTATCTTTTTTAACTGGAGACTGCTTTGTTTTCCAGATACATGTTCAGCATTAATATCACATGGTCATTTCAATGTCGAATTATCATTCTTTTTCTACAGAAGCAGCATAAAATGTTCATAGATTGGAATCTGTTGACATTCTCTGGACTGGCTCTGGTCTACTACTGGCAGGTCAAATTGATGCATTCTATTCAGTAAATGCAACAAAGATCCCATCATCTTCAATATATAAACATGTCAACAAACTGCATGCACTTTTTATTTGTTTAATAAAGAACAGATAAAGGTTAAGTACAGAGATGTTGATGCAGAAATGTGAACAGTCTTTAATTCCTCTGTTTTCTGCTGTAATCAATGCTCCTACCTCTATCATAAAACTTTTTCTATTATGTGTAATAATCCTTAGGAAAAAAAACAAGCTGAAAGGTCAGCCGTCAAAAAACACTGGAAATCGGTATCAATGCAAGAAATGAAAAATGTTTATTATCTTCCTAACTGGCCTACTCTAGCTTGTCCTATACTCAGAGCTCCATCACCTCCAGGACCCTCAGATAGATTAGGGTTATGACCCTGGAGGGGGGAGGGGGGGGGGGGGGGGGCAAGAAGGAGAGATCTGCAAATATTATCATTGATTGATTCTTAATTCAGATGGAAATCTGCTGCTTTGGACAACAACCTTGGACCTAAACCGGTCTTTCTATCAAACACGGTAACACAACGAGGCGTCATGGATGTGAAGTAGAAAATGGTGCAGCCAAAGTCAAAACCGTGGCCAGGTTGAAGTCTACAGGGGGAGGGCTGGTGGTGACGCAGAGACGGGGGCTGGGAGTCGCTCACTCGCTCGCTCGGTCGGAGGCTAAAGCCAGGTGATCAATCAGCTCCATTACAGCCGTGTCACTGTGCAGTCTGGAACCACAGCTCACCCCTCCTCATCCAGCTCCACACAGACAGACAAAGACCCCCCCCCCCGCCCACACACACACACACACACACACACTGCTTTCAGCTGCAGACTGAACACTGAAGTCGGCAGAGGGAGGAGAAACATTCAGTCTAGTTGGTCCTCTGTATATTTCCAATCTGCTCATGTCTGAACCCTGTTGGTCTGACTCTATAGAAGAGTGAACCCAGATTCTAAGCTCTGGATTGAAAGAGTATTCAACAAAGCCTATTATAAAACCCAGAAAAGTTCCTGCTGAGGACTCAGGACACACCGGAGCCCAGAGACATCAGTCAGCTCACAGCTGCAGCAACACACTGGTTTCTGTCCAATCTCTGCTCCAACACTCTGCATGCAGCCGGGCCACTGACAGCATTAGGCAGCAACGCTATGGACACCATGTGATGCACAGCCAGCCAGCCAGCCAGCAGGACATTAATGACCATCATGTCTTGTCACACTAGCTGTCGGGCCAGTCAGCACATCCTGCGCTTGTCCCTGCCCTTCTCCAATCAATGGTATCGATCTGTCCCAGGGGTCAAGGGGCAAGAGCGTATCAATAGGGGGAGAGTGGCTAATGCAGCAGGCGGAGAGGGCCTGTCTCCAGACAGATCGATGACACCGCCGTCTGCCACCGCTGTGTTATGATTATTCATTTGCCATTACCCAGACCACACTGAGGGGAAGACACAGAGCGGGTTTCATCAGTCACTGGAGCTGAGGGGCCATTCTGACCAGGAATGTCAGCGTTCTGATCTGGGGCCAGTTGTTACTAAGGGTTCCTCCAGCTGATGACGTCCAGCATGAGAGGCCAATCACTGATCTCCAAACTGCTACGGATGAAGGTGGCTACTGGCTGACAACAGTATTAACATATTTTAAATCGTTCTCAGGTACTCCCTGAGGGAGATGTGGACGCCTATTAAACACCACAGCTAGTAGACGTAACAAAGACGATTATATCTGCATTATTTGGATAAAACTGGAAAACTGTACAAGATGCTGTGTTAGAAAATCACTTTTCTGTTTTCTCAGTCTGTCTCGGTGGACATGAATATTTTGAAAAATAAAAAGGTAGACTAATGCATAGTGAGGAGGCAAGGGATAAAAACAAAGAAACCACATTTCTAATTGTTGTTTAGGAGTCTCCCTTTTTTTGCTTTTGTTAAGATCACAATTAACTGCAGGAATGAGTTTTTATTTAATAAATTATAGCGATCGATTATTGCTTCTAAAGTATGTCCAGCTGACAGGGTTCCTACAAATGTTCATGTTCAAAACATTTTAGAACAATCTGGGTGTAATAGAGTAGAAAACATTTTTATTCATCAAACAGTCCCATGCTAACCTTTTATAGCATCTGGATCCTGTCAAACCTGTAGTGCATTATAATACACTACAGTTTAAGTAGGTTGTATTTAGGACTCTTTTAGACTGATATCATTTAAAATTAACACCTTTAGATAAAGTTTTATTTATACCGTTGGCATTTTTAGACTTAAAGTAACATTTTTATTTTATTAAGGTTTTCTTTCTGGCATGAGCTAAGAATGGCGTTCTGGCCCAGTGGCCCAATCAAAGTCCTGACTTCAATTTACTGTAACAGAGAATGGAAACTAAAAATTAGCATTCAAACCTTAAAGACTTCATCACAATCACAAGTGGAAACATAAAAAAGGCCTGGGATCTATGGAACACCAAAATGCTCTAAATTATTTAAATAAAACATTATGAAATAAATATCTACATGAATATAGAATAAAATTCTAAGCTCATTAGTATGAAATATTTTTCATTTTCCTTTCAAAATGTATTTATTAATATAAAGCATTATTTTACTGTATTTTTTTTCCTAATAATAGCAATAATTTTTTAGCCATTTCTATCTTATTTAATTAGTTTTTATTGCAAAACGTCATTTTCCAAAAGTCAGCTTTTATTTCATGATTTTGTTTTTCCTTGGGGCTTATTTATTTCAGAATGTCACTTTTGAACTGAATCAGGGTCAGTGGGTGGGACCTGAACACTGATTGGCTGGGGCTTAATCCTGGATATTCCTGGACAGCCGTTCTCCCTTACTGTGAGCAGCCTGCTGTAGAGCGAGTGACAACATGAACTTTCTTCACCTCTGGTCACTCTAGCAGATCAAATTGATCAGAGAACGTTATCTTGACTTTGAAATGATCCCAGGTCCAGTACTGAAGACTTTAGTGCTGTCCCACAAAACCACCAGAGGTATTGCTGATATTTCCTGTGTCCTCCTGCACAACTCGGAAGATCGATGTTTAAGCACCAGCCAATGAGAGATCAGGTCCCGCCCACTGACCCTGATTGGCAGATGAAGTAATTCTGCTAAAATGTGACATTCTGAAATAAATAAGCCGCAAGGATCCGTGGGTCATGTGGTACCAGGCAGCGGGTCATGTGGTACCGGGCAGCGGGTCATGTGGTACCGGGCAGCGGGTCATGTGGTACCGGGCAGTGGGTCATGTGGTACCGGGCAGCGGGTCATGTGGTACCGGGCAGTGGGTCATGTGGTACCGGGCAGTGGGACATGTGGTACCGGGCAGCGGGTCATGTGGTACCGGGCAGCGGGTCATGTGGTACCGGGCAGCGGGTCATGTGGTACCGGGCAGCGGGTCATGTGGTACCGGGCAGCGGGTCATGTGGTACCGGGCAGCGGGTCATGTGGTACCGGGCAGCGGGTCATGTGGTACCGGGCAGCGGGTCATGTGGTACCGGGCAGCGGGTCATGTGGTACCGGGCAGCGGGTCACACAGAAAGAATAAATAACTTCCAGTATTTCTGTTGTATTTGTTGTGTGACCGCTGTTTTATTTTGAAAAATGAGCGGATATCCCTTTTACATAGCTCAGTCTGACATGTCTAGAGGCGTGTATTGGTCACGTGATAGTTCCCGCTAACATTAACCCCACAAGCTAGCAAGATGGATTAAAAACTAATGTCTCTCGACCGTTTCTTTGGAAAGGGGAAAAGGCCCAAGGTTCTCACTGATTCAGCGTTGTAGAGAGTTAAATTTATCATGCACTTTGTGTTTGTTTTTGTGGCAAATCTTGAATTATAAATGTTACCATGGCGACCAGAGAGCGTTAGGGGGGTGAGTGTATGTTACTGGTGTTATGTTGTCTGCTCGATGTTAGGAGGACGCTTTTAATAAAGCTGTGACTACACATTGGATTTACATCTAAAGTAAAAAAATAAAAAAAATAAAAACATCTATTGTTATCATTTTAAAAATACACTGTTTTTATAATGTCCGTTATCATTTATCCGCCAAACCTTAAAGGCCGGTCCGTGAAAAATATTTATGTCCATGGCGAAAAAAAGGTTGGGGACCACTGAGCTAGAGAATCCCTTCTAACACATCTGTGACTGTTACGGCGGTGGAGACCGGAAGAAAATAGAAACACTGTAGCTATCCAGCACAGACTCTATCAGACCCTATAATTGATCTGTTTTAGCGGAGCATAAATGTGGGCACAGCTGAATCCAATGACTAGAAGCTAAGCTGTTAAAGCAGCTGGACAGAGAAGTGCTGAGACAGCAAAGCTTTCCTCCACACATCTGGAGGAGCCATTGAGTTCCAGAGGTGAAGAGAGATGAAAAGTAATTGCAGGTCTTAAAATAAACAGTGGCAAGGCACAGCTTGAATCTCTTTCTGCTTTGCTAAAAGAGGATGTTTCCATCTTTGAAATAATCCATGATGAAATAATGCTATAATGTCTGCTTTTGAACAAAATATTACTTTCTGGACATTGTTAGTTTTTGAAGTTCTCCTGACTGTTCTTGTCCATGTGATGCCAGATGCTGTTTAGGTGACCGAGGTCTTCCTGTCTTCCTGACATGATGTTGAAAAGTACAGATAAAAGGCCTTCTTGGGTTTCTGGGAATTCCCTGGGATCATATTCCCACACGGAAACCTGTTTAATGACAAAGCCTGCGATGGCAATCTGAGGCTGATTTAGCTTGAAACTGTTGCTATTACCAGCTTTGGGTTCTGCTGACCCAAAGATCTGGGCTTTATTACATTCAGTGTCTGCCCTAATAGGAAACAGGGGGGCTACAATCAGGGTGTTTGTGTACGATGTAGAGAGCACTCAGAGGACTCACCCTTTCAACACAACACCAGACAGTCATCGTTCAAATCAAGGACTGAATTTCAACAAATATGTAGCTGGATCAGTTCCAACTGATCATCAAACACAAACACAAAAAAATGATGCAAAGTCGTCCACTTGAAACCAGAGCTAATGTTTAAATGACAACGTTTGGAGCGAGACATAGCAAAAACAGCCCCATCCATCACAGTGGAAAAACTCTGTCACAATGATAAAGAACTACAGCAGAAATGACAAGCAGCGCTCTCTGCACAGGCTGCATTTCAGATCAGGTCACCCTGAAGAGAAACAATTTCAAGCTGGTCTGCCAGGCCATTTTTCTCCAGCATGCTGCTCCAGAGTCATTCTACACGCCGTGGTGGAGAGCTGCACCGAGATGAAGTCCCAGGCAGCCGCACCACAGTAAACAGAGACCTCAGTGTCGCTCCACTGAAACTAGATCTCATATCACAAATGGTCATTGTGTGGAAACTGTGGACAATGCATCACAAGGCGGAGGGGAAACGTATAAACAACATGCCTTTTCCACACTCAAAAACCTGATACATCACTGAGATCAGGGGAAAACAGCGTAGGCACTATCTAGTTTGATCCCGATTGTCAACTGGAGGCCCCATGGCCTAGCACACTCTCTAATCATTGTGGGGCAGTTTTTATCTCGTACAGACAGCATACTGACAACAACAAGACAACATCTAGCATACTTCCATATGTTTTTAGACAAAAGTAGAAAATCTAACTTGTCAGTAGACTTTAAAGCATAAACCTTGAGGTAGTTTGTTTTCTTAAATAACTAATATTTATTTTGAGTAAGACTAAATATTTTTAAAACTGATTTTAACTGTGAAAGAACTGTCCCATCATTCTAAACACTCCAGCCTGTTTCATACTTTAACACATCCAGTTTTATTACTAGCTCTAGTTAAGCCACTGGAACAAAGAAGGTGAAAAAACGACACAAACTACCAGTTACACTTTTAATTTTACAACTAAAATTACTGTCATCATTAATGGTTCCATTCAAATTCTAAAAAAATACAAATCGATACATTGCTTTTGAATATCGATACAATATTGTGACAGAATATCGCTCTATTTTGGCGTATTTACATACTCTTGCATCCCTAATTAAAATGAAAGCACATAAAAACCTAAATGAAATGTTGTTTTTGAGCATCATGAGGTAGATCACATCTAAAGTTGATACTTTAACAGTTGTATGATTCTGTGCAGAACCACTAGTAGATGGATTTCAGCAGAGCTATTTACTGATCATGTTGGTGTCATACATGTACTCCAAGGAAAGCTAGAAGGTTGTACAGTTAACTCCCAGGGTATAATTCTAAACCATACAACCTACTACCTCAACCCGGATGTACACATTTTCAACACGGGTTCCTCCACTCTGAATACAACAAAAACTGGATCTGGTTTTTTAATCAGTATAGTCAGATTTCATGTTGAATACAGGGAATGCTCTAGATCAGGGGTCTGCAACCTGCTGCTCCGGAGCACCAAGGAGCCCTTTTAAAGACGCTCCTAATAACCAAGAACCAACTCATGGTTTTACTTTTAGATAGAATAGCAAATTTAGATGTTAGCTAGTTTTCTCTTTTTTTATGGAAAAACTGCATTTAATTTTCACAACACTAAAAGAGGCAGTCATTTTTTTATAAATATTTCTGTATTAAATCTTTGTACATTTTTTAATAAATGTATGAACATTTCTTTTATGATTTAATCTTTTGTTGCTATTGGGTTGGAAGCTGGGTTTTCCACAAATAACAGCACAAAATTAAATTAGATCAATTTGTTACAAAAAGTTTACATTTTCCTTTATTTTAAAACCTGAAAATAGAAATAAAATGGGGGTTTTATAAAAATGACAACAGATTTCTTCAAGATATTTATCAAAAATGACAGGTTTTGAATTTTTCAAAGATCATGTAAGATTTGCCGCTCTAAGCTAGTCTGGTGTAGCTGGACTGAGTCTCTGGGTAGGATGGTAAAGGTTGCAGAGCCCTGCTCTAGACCTGGAGATGCACCGAGGATTCTGCTGCTGACCACAACCGGACGCTTCTCATCTTGATCCGTCCCAAGCAGTGATTGGAAGCTTTTTCTGATCAGTCAATACACCATATAGAAACGCTACCATGTTGAGGTGACAACCGTGCTGTTTGATGTGAAAGTTGTTACAGAGCAAGGAAGGTTCAAAGTTAGCTTTTTTCAGTATCAGTGAGGTGTTTAATAATGAAGCCAGAGGAAGCTCAAAGGTAAACTATTTAGAAGAAAAATGCATTTCCTGACATGTGGACAAACAAATTCATTCAAGTTTGAAAAGAATGTGAGAGAGAGCAAGATTTAAGACAGATAACAGGAAGGCTGAAGAGAAACACCTCAGCAAAAGTGTTTCTGTTTTAGTCTTTTGAACATTTAGCGTCTGTCGTGTGGAGCATGTGGAAATGTTGGCAACGTTTTGGAAATCTCAGAGCTACTCAGAACTAGATTCATGTTAGCTGTGCTAACTGCACTGATCACTAATATGAAATGCTGACACTCTATAATAATTAATTGTTTACAAATGTTCAGAAAATCCTGTTTGACAGCATTTGCTCCCTCACACACACTCTCTGCTCCAAATATAAACAAGAGATGGCTGCTCCAGGTAGAAAGGCTGTTGTTTTATCTTAGCTTATCTCATAGTTCTTAAAGAGGAAGTGGAATAGAAACAATCTGAATGGGCAGGTCAAAGCGTTACAAAAAGACAGAGATCAAAAAGCAGCCACAAAATCCTGATCGGTGCATCTCCATCTTCAACAAGGTGAAGACAGCAAAGACCTGCAGTTTTTACATGTGTCACATGTCTATAATTCAAAGAAAAAGTAAAAAGACGATGTTCACACCACAGTGACAAAGACCCACAGACGCGAGCTTGTGCTGTTAGATTTGCCACAAGATCGGATCTACGGGTTTGTGCCAAATGGTCACAGGTAAAGTATCAAAATAATGGGTAAAAGGCTAACACGCTGAGGTGACACTAAGCAGCATCGTCACTAAAAGGTTTCTGGCCTAGAGTGCTCAGGACTTTTTGGCAACAAGGCTTCTCTCTAGCAAGACAGAGGACTCACTGCAGCTGGCAGCACAACAGTTCCTTAAAAGTCAACGCAAACAGTCATAGTTCATCAGACAGATGGAAGGAGGACCGGCTTGACTTACCGATGAATGTGTAGTGGCAGGGAAGGGGGGCTCTTCTGGTGAGACAGTTTCAAGTTCACCGCCCTAAAAACAGGAAAAAGTTATTTTTAGAT
>OY747715.1:49450238-49560238 GCA_963556495.2 Valencia hispanica
TCAGCAAAAAATAATCCCACACATTTCAAACTGATAAAGGCTGTTCAGATCCAATCAGAGAACATAGAGCCTCACTGATGCAAACATGATTTTTATGAACATTCCTATCATTACCTGTATCATTATCAGATGAGAGAATAATCATTTAACCACAATACCAGATTTACATTAATATCACTCAAGCCTTTCATATATAGAGGCTAACTAAGGCGTTTTCCTGAGACAGAAAACTTTTTTATCACATTGAATAATAAACTAACCTCAACTGCACTGTCTAAAAACTAGAATCAGATAGAAATATGACCAACTCTATTAATAAAGTGGATGTTTACTTTGCAAAGTACTTAGAGATGACCAATGTTGTGAAGTGCTGCTATATAAATAATTGATCTGCAGTTCTGCCTTTTCAGCCATCCAACCTGTCCACCAAGACACTGATGGAAACAGAACGTTCAGAGTTCAAAAGAAGACCAGAGCCATCTGAGCCCCTCATCTGCAGCAGTCTGCATTAAACAGGCTCATTTCATATCCAGGAAGGCAGGAGGCCTGGGTCAAAGGTCAAATGAGAATGGTGGGTATAGACCTCCCCTTAGGGAGAGAATAGACTATGGAGAACCAGACAGAGGTGAAACTAAACCCAGAGAGACTTCTGGACTGAGTGATCTATAAAATGCAATATATCATTTGTCAGTGGGGGAGGGAAAGGCCAAGCAGGATGAGACAACACATTAGAAGTGGACAGACATAAACAGCTGAGGAGAAGTCCATCATTTAAAAAAGGAAATCAGCCATGGGCTTTTATGTGATAGACTAAAACAAAATGGCACAGAAGGTGAAAATGATACATCAGTTAAAAAGAAAAAAAATCTCAAAGTGTGGCAGGCACACTTTGAGATTAATGGGATGTAATGTATGTCTAAATAAAGCCCAGTACAGCTAACTAGCTTCACAAGTCACCAATGAGTCAATAGAGTCCCGCTGTGTGCAATAGAATCTAAATCTGTCTGTTGTGTTTGGTTAGAGAAGCTCAGAGATCAACCAGCATCATGAAGACCACAGGAGGCAGGTCAGGGCGAACAAACGTCCTGCACATGTGTACAGCAGGCTTCTCATTAATCCGAGAACTCTGGAGGAGCTGCGTTCATCCACAACTCAGGTGGGAGAATCTATTGGCAAAACAGCTATTTGTTCCCCAATTCTGACCTTAATAGACATGTGCCATATAGACAGCCATGTTTAGCCTTTAGAAGGTTTCTTTCTTCTCAGATGACAACATAAACAAGGTGGTGGCAGCATCATGCTTTGGGGATGCCTTTCTTTAGCAGAGAAAGGATAAAGGAGCTGAACAGAGATAATCCCAGAAGAAAAGCTGCTAGATGCTGTAAAAGACTGAGACCTGCAGCACAAACCAGGTTCAAGGGTTCAACATGTCCAATCAAGATCCAGAGCTAAAGTTAGAATGTGTTAGAATGTGTAACCCTAACCCCTCTATTCACATGACAAACTGTATACATAGTTGGAAACCATGGATCATTTTTCTTTTACCTCACAAATATGTAATACTTTAAATTTAAAGGTCTAACATGACACGATGTGAAAAGGTTTGATGTGTGAGAATACTTTGGACAGAGGAATGTACTACTACTGACACCGCTAGATTAAACTACACTGAGACATAACGGGAAAAAAAGAGAAACCAGCAAAAGTAATATGACAAATGATAAACACATGAACCATACTTATTTGGAAACTAGAACTCCTTTCTGAGCCATTTTATTCTTCCTATCAGACCAGGGACATCACATCTCAGTCCATGACAGGAAAACATTCAGCTGGTTCAACCAGACCAACCATATGTACATTACATATTAGACTAGACAACATGTTTTACCATTAGAGAGCAAGAATAGTTTTATTATGTTGACACAGAAACAGTAAAGTCAAACATCTAAGTGAAGAACAATAATTGGCTTCAATTAGCATAAATCTGAAAATGTCCTTCTGGGTTCAGCATCCAGAGCAGGCTGGCTTTAAAGAGAGCTGTTCATTATCAGAAGGCCTCAGTCAGCAGGGTGGTGTTCCTTTAAGAGCCAAGCTACCATCCATGAGCCACCTATCTGGTAACGCTGCTGCCTCGCACCAGACTGAACACGGAGATTTTCATCACGCCCTATTGGCCGCAGACGGCCCCCTTCAGCCAATCAGCTCGCAGGGAGAGATGATGGAGTGTGAGCTTCAGATCGTAAAGCGCAGAGAGAGGCTGAAACAATGCACCAATCTAAAAGAAGCATTTTCTGACACCAAGATGTAAAGTATGTTTATATTTGGGCAAAACATCGGAATCAGAGGGGGGATTTATGCCGGGCTTTGGAATGTTGATGTATGATAGTAACAAAGAAAAACAAGGGTTTGATTAGCTGGCTCCAGACAAGGCCACCGTTTCACCACACTGTCACCGTCGCTAAAAACAGTCAATGAATTCCAAACGGCAGAGTTTCACAAACATAAATGTCTCTTCCACATGAGGTAACCTCCTGGGATCCATGGATATGACATTACACAGAGCCAGAGGAATGCATCTTCTCAATTGACCTGAGCACTTTGAAATGAATTCAAACAGCAATTAGAATGGATTTGGATTGTGTGGCACCTTCATGCAGGAAACGTTTACTGTGCAGCTTATGACCTGGTCCTGAGCTTTCTGTTCTATGGGGCTGATCAGACAGTCGGGAGAAATGAAAGGCTCAGAGCTGCAGCCACGCACACTATCATGGGATTACAACTAGAATGCTGTAATCAAGCTAAATACTATTCAAAATACAGAAACACTAAGCAGACAGTGGAGCTGTCACTATCAGAAATGAAACTGCAGGATCTTGCTGCCTCTTTAAGGTAGATGATCAGTTACACAATGGCAGGGTGTCAGAACATCATGGTTTGGAAACAGGAACAATTTAAAACTGTCCGAATTTTCCATTCTGCAGCTCATACGGTTTAACATCTTTTGAAAGGCATGCATGACAAAATAGAGCCAGTGAAAACCAAATGTGAGCGCTGAGCAGCCCCACTGTTTCACTGTTAGCAGGATAGCTACAGTACAGGCAGCTTGTGTGGCTTACTAGCTGACATCAAACATCGCTGTTATTGTGTGAAGAGCAGAACGGGTCAGCTAGAATGGGCTGCAAAACAAACAGCTGCTAGATTCATCATTTCTAGTTTTATACTTGAGTTTACATATCAAAATGACTTTTAAAAAATGACTATAGCAATCATAATTAATATATGATTTTGCATTTTAGTTTTAAACACAATGATATCACGGAAAAATGACAGCGAGAGACTCTCCCCCCGGCCCTCGTCTTCTATCAGTAAAGTCTAAAGAGCTGATGAAGAAGAAAGTCAATGTGTGAGAACTCCAAACTCATTAGCAGCAGGTTTTAGATTTTTGCCATAAACTTTAACAAACGAGGTTCACAACAGAGAGGGATCCTTCTTAAAAAGAAATTAAAAATGCTTTTGGCTAAAAATAAAAAATAGGAATATGGACCTAATACTGACAATTTGTTTTATAGTTATTATTGTACTTAAAAAACATTCCAGACCACAACAAGACAAATGGCTCTGTATTAATTTTAGTATTTAGTCTGCACAGACGGAAAGACTCTTTCATGTCTGAGTCTCCCAAATCTCTCAGGATTATTAAACCCACAGCAGGAATATTCCAGAGGATCATTTATTGTTCCTTTCTGCTACATATGATCATAGAGAACAGTGTGTAGATTTCAGAGAAACTGAAAGCACCACAATGGACAAATCATCTTCCACAGACTGCGTCCTGCTGAGCAGACTGTAATGGACCATGTTATGGATGACTTGCCATTTCAGAGGCCGGGTAGACAGTTATTATAACGGCACCCTCTCTCTGTGACCTCACCAGATGCCTTCCAAAAGGCAAACCTTCAGCAAAACCTCTCATTATCAAAGCAAATGTCTGACAATGTGAAGGAGAACACCAGAAATGAGCAAATTAGTGCAGGACTAAGGAGAAATGACTGCTAGGATTAGGCCTTTGCAAAACAATCAGACTCAATTATGAGATACCAGTCAATAGGCTGAAGCTCATAAGCAAGACAAGATGAATCAGATCTGATGATATTTATATGGATATAGAAGCTGAGATGTGGTCTGCTCTCAGTTTGACGTGACATGGTGTTAAATCCCAACACCTCAGCGAGCTAACAGGCCTTCATTACCGTTAGTCTGTTTCATCTAAACTCTGGGCTCAGAGCAAAAACAAGCAACACAAAAATACAGATGCTAGATCTGAGAAGGAAGAATGCATATTCATACACTAAACAAAAACAAACAAGAAAGAAATTGAGCTTAATATTTTTTTTCCAGCAAAGATTCCAGGCCCAGTTTATCCCACTTTAAAGTCAAGCCTTAAACCAATACCCAGCTTCCTAAGTCAGCTTGATCCTTTTGACACAACTTAGGTTCCACTCTTTAATTCACAAAGAAGATATGTATCTCTGTCTAACTGGTTATTTAGAATATAAGTAGTTAATACCTGGTACTTCTGGTTTTGTTGTTCATTTCTCAGAATATGCCATTTTCAGAGCTCAATAACTTTTACAAAGATCGCGATACTCTCAAGCTCAAAAGTGACCCAAAGGAAAATACGTTTATTTATTTAAGTAGAAAAAGAACAGATAATATACACATTTGATCCAATTTGCATCTAGAACTGAAATACTGTTTTAAACTGCAACAAATTATCCCAGCAGTGCTTATCATATTTTGGTTGAAATCATTGCAAAAAAATAATGAGCTTTTTTAAAACATCAACCACCTATCTAATAGTGTCAAAAATCCCAACCTCCCCATAATTTGGATCAAAAAATACATTTAACAGCATTCAGATATTTCATTAAAAAAGTGTATGGAGAGGAAAGTTTGTTATTATAATAAAAAGATAATAAAATAGTACTACTACTTGCGACTAGGAAAGAGGTTGTTTGAGATTCTCAGTGTTATTAAGTAAAAATATTAGTTTAACGGAATTTATCGAGAAACAATCGAACATTTTTACAGAGAATTTATCACATGATCTAATTGCTCTTATTCAAAACAGAAAGAGAATAATTATTCCTACGACTGCTAAAACAATCTAACTTATATTATTATATTTTAATCAAGTTAACATTTATTTGTTAATTTGACACACAGACTTAAGCAGAAATACAGAACTGATTCCCACGACACTTAGCAGTGTCTGCTTATTGTGGAGCACATTGTTTGTTCTTTATAGAACAACACAAGTTTAATAGGCTGGTCTTGGCTGGTATAGTAGTTGGTGTATCTGCTCCTGTAGCCAATCTGGAAACCAGTGATCCCATAATAAGAGCAGGCAGCAGTTTCACTCTAAATACAGCAGGAGAAAACAGCGCCCTCTCCATCCCTTTGTCTGGTATCTCATCAGAAGGACATCGTGTCCACTATGAGACCTGGAGATGAACTATACGTATGAATTGTGAGCGTCTGCTTACCAAAAATAAAGGAGCAAACAGCAAATCTACAGTGATGCATTGTGGGAATACACTGTAAGATACTGATACTGATGCTATACTACAGTACAGAGGCTGTAATCAGATACATCAGGTTATTAAAGCTCAATCAGGCAGCAATCCATCTGGAATCACAAAAATGAAGTTATTCTGCCACAGTGAGCCTTTGTAGAAACCTAGCAGGCCTTCTGAGGTGAACGTCATGCAGACTTGTCAGTCATGTGTGATTGCAGGAAGAGCCCAGGGGATTGGTCAGAGCAGGGATGGGACAGCAGCCTGGTGTTTCCACTGGGGTCTCCCCTGCTGGGCTACATGATCCCAGCTCCCTTTGTCTGTCGTTAACCCGTTAAATCCCACGGAAGAACCCATTCAGGAATGTGTCACACACCCCGGGGGGCTTTTTGTGTGGAATAATGATCCTAAAGGGGTTACACAGCATTTTCACTGATTCTATCGCAGCCATGACCACCCCCCTCCCCACCCACAAAATACACAGTCAATTGTTTCACAAAGTGTCCATGCTTTGACCCAGTGTCATCCTGATGTTTTAAGCTCTAGCAAGAAACATCCTCTAATAGGATGGTATGGTATAGGAATTCTTTAATCCAAACAAAATGGACAACAACAGAAGATAATAGCCTCTGATATCTGTGAGGATTCTCCCCTTCTCTCTGCTGAGGATCTGCTTTAATGAAACTGCTCGTATTAGAAGCAGAGATACCAAGCATGTTCTTAGGGAAATGTTGCATGCTCACTGAGAGTAAGTGTAAATATACTGCAGTAATGCCCTCCATGATTAATGATGTGGGCCTCTGAAACTAAACCATGCAGCCAATGGCAAATTACCACAGCAAAAATAAACCCTGATGTGAGCAGGTCAGCGAGGCCAGAGCACAAAACGTCTCAGAGTGTGTATTTATGTACTGTGGAGAAGTGAACAGCGAACCAGCTCCAGTTACCCAATTAGTGTCCGTCCGCTTCCAGGGAGCAGCTCCATCGCTGCTCAACAGCTCTGGTAGTTGGACAGAAAATAGCTTCTCTTACGCTCCCAGCATTCAGACGACATGTTCTCCAGACACACAGGAAAGCTGGAAAATACGGAGGCAGAGGAAATGAAGGCAGAACACTGATATACTTTCAAATGAGAGGGAAAGTACATGTCATTAAAACCCTGAATCTGCACTGTAATGTCATTTGAAATATACAACCAAATTATTGTTATCCTTATAGAGTCACACACTTCCTACCACAGACACACATTTAAAGCTTTTTATTTTGGTACTGTCATCTGATAGTTCTGTTCCAGAACTGTTTACATAGCAAAATACATAACTAGATTGGATTAGTCCTCCACCCAGCTATGCACACCCACACACACACACACCCACACACACACACACCCACACATTTCATACATTTCATTTAAATAACAAGTGCCTCTAGGTTTACGCTGATGGTTTACACATGGTGTCGTTTTTAGTTAACGAAAGGAGAACTAAGCAATTTTTAGGCGTCTGATCACTGATCAAATCAGAGCCGATCAGGAAAAAGGCTGATTCTTATTTCTAAAGCGTTGATCTTAGAACCTTTTCTCCGTAGTTCATAAGGTGGGAGTGATTTTATGACATCATGTACTGTCTAATCAGTATTGCTGCAGTAGTTTTTAGATTGAAAGAACAAAGATCATAATTCAAGAATGTCCAAGTTATATATAGCAACGTGAGAGTAGTAATATTTAGGGATCCTTAGAGCACAGTGTTGATCTCTGAGGGCTTTTAGGAGACTCTGTAGACACTGACGGTGACTTGTTGTTTTCTAATTATGGCTTGGTGTGGACTGAACACTTTCTCCTCGTGGATTTCAACATCTGCACTTCAACTGAACAGAGCTAAAGACAACGCTTCAGCTCAGGTGATTCATCTCAATTCAAATGCATAATTAATGACCCATTCAATGCACAGCACTTTGTTTCTGGAACTTAAAGTGTGCATGCATCTTAGCATCGATCTGATGAAAGCCCTATTCTACTGTAACAGGAGGAAATCAAGGCACGCACATGGCAGTGTTTCTGAGACAGAGATGATCAAAAGCAGAGACGGCCAGAGAAATCTCCAAAAGGCAGGATGAACCCATCCACCCTGCCTCCTTCTCCACTCACACAAAAATAAGGGATGTTTAATGGTCTTAAAAAATACAGGTCTCCAAACATTTTTTGTTCTTAAACTATCAGAGAAAAATGCTGGGACCCTCTTCAAAGCCTTGCCATGTGTGCTGTAATTTCTCACTTCTTTCACTGCGATTTAATCCGGTCACACAGGCTCCCTGAGCAGGTGAAGTCAGCCGCAGACGTTCCCACGGTCTCCGAGCAAATCCAAACGGGCCGAGCCCTTCCTGAGGGCCGGCCATCTGTCCGCTCTGTGTTAGGGGCTAAAAGCGTCAGCTGCGCCGCCAAGTCCCACGTTCCAACACACCTCTCCTCCGGCCGTCCCATTCACGTCAGCCCACAGGCTCACACATACACAGCTTGTACCCAAACACAAACAAGTCAACAAACAAACAGGCAGACGAGGCGTGTCACATTTAGCCCTGTACGCTAACACGCTGAGTTACTGGAAGAATACACCCTGGAACAACCTCATCCACACACTTTCTGGAGCTTTGTTCTGCCTTTACACTGATTTCATCAACAACACATCAAGCTCTAAACAAAGGAGTTCCCCACATAAAACTTGACCTTTGCTCCCTTCAGGTAGAAATCATTCAAGCTGCTGACTCAAACACAACTGAACTATTTCACCACAGAAGCAGTGAGAAACAATCCCAGTGCATCGCTGCACTGAGCTCAGATTTGTGTTGACCATGTGACGTATTCCTTTCTTCCTTTCTTCCTTTCTCTAGCACATGCTGCCCCCCCCCTAAAAGCTGACGCGCTTTCAGTTGATTTCCCCCGCTATGAAAGAGCGACCACACGGCTGGTCCTCTGCCCAGCCCAGCGCAGCTTTAAAATGCGTGACATTGCCTCTGTGGGAGCATGAGAACGGAGCTTCCTCAATAGTGGGGTCCCCATACCCGGCCCGTAACCATGGAAGCAGATGCCTGCCCTACCGGCCCTCCTTACCTCCTGTCGATGGTGGGCTGTGAGCTGCTCGGCCAGTGAAAAGAAGCTGCGCCTGCCTTTCTCCTGGCTCTGAGCGAACTTGCCCCGCTCCTCAAAAGGAGCCATTGAACAGGTCACCGGTCTAGACTTGTTTGCACGGTCCAGGGAGCAGCCTTGATGTAACCCTTGCTCTCCTCTCTCTCCCTATCTCTCTCTGCTTACCACACCAGCCGCCCAGCGACTGCAGACTCTGGAGGGGTGGTGGCGGAGGGGTTGGAGCGGTGGTGGTGGGGTGGAGGGGGGGGGCATTGGAGACGTGGATTTGAAAAGGAGCCCGTCCGATTTTGCCATTGTGCCTTTTCATTCATTGATCGCATGAATATCGAACCTTCTGTCCCTGCGTGTGTGAAACGGATAGCTTAGGCAGCATTTTCCCTCTCAGGTCTGTCGGGGCCCAGAGCTACCATCTCTCTACACACTGTCCTGACGCTCAATTTTTATTCAAACTAAAACTTCTGATCCAAATGTGATGCAGGAAACCACAGATTTGATCTCTCTAGACTCGTGAACATATTTACATAATAGTTTTATGTGAGATTGTATTCATCACATATAATGATTTAACTTAAATCATGTAACAAAGAGCTAAAGTAAAACAAATCAAGCAATTAGCAGCTAAGAATAATGTACTTATCTTTAAAACCTGTGAAAAAAATGCAGAATTAGTTCATGGCATTATCAGTAAATGTAACTGTATAATCAGTAGAAATATGCCATGTAAATTTCTAAAGAAATATTTTACATGAAACTGAGTGAAAAAATGAGCTTGGGCTTTTAAAAAATTGATGTGTTCTTGTAATAATCGTAAATTAGTTTGGAATATAAACATAATAAAATGCATTTATTTATGCATAATTCCAAACAATAAGATAATTTTTTTAATAAACAAATATGCAAGAAAACAATAATATATTAAGAAAATAATACCATGTTTGGTCTCTGCAAAAATAAAAGGGTTATAGATGTGCATTTGTTCAGGATGACTGTTGCTTCAGTCTGATTTATTTAGAAACAAACAAACAAGCTGTTGTTTATGTGTTAAAATTACTGAAGAAATATTCAAGTAAATAAATTCCAGCTTTTATTTCAGGCCCTTGGATTTGGCATTTATAATACAATAAATATATTCTTATTTTTTCATAATGTCTACATATCACAACCAACATATTGATGAGTCTAAAAAGCGCAGAAGAGTTGCAGACGTGTGATTTATTATGAAATGTGGAAAGCTGTAAGGAGGCCGCCATGCTTCATGTGACAGGTTGCTATCAGAGGGGGCCGAATCAAAGAGGAGGGGGGCAGAAAATGAGCAAAGCACTGATGTAAGAAGGACAGGCTATTGTGTTCATGCAACAATCAGGGCAGTTCCCATCATGAATAAGAGGTCTGCTTTCAGAAATATTACTGCGACTAATAACCTCTTCCAGACATAACACAACTACCGGCTTCAGCAGGGGGTCTGGGACTGGTTAAAAAACAGACACAAAAAAATTAGTTGGAGACATTTCTCCAACTGTTAAATTAAGCCTATAATGTTAAGAAATAATTAATTTCAATATTTCAGTTTCTGTTCCTGTATTCAAAATTGTTATTGTTTAATTAAACCAAACACATTTAATTTTGTGTTTAATTTTAGTTTAAATTACAAACAAAATGCTAAATGATTGGGCACTTTTATAAATAAATAAAAACAGAGGAGAAGCTAACATGAATGTTCCTTAGCTGCCTAGATATTTAAAGAAAATACTTATAATTAAATATTTAAATTTAGCTTATTGGCAAATATAAAATTAAAGAGAGCAGAAGATTATTTTTTCCTTGACCTATGATATATTTGGAACAATTGTATGTTAATAAAAACTGGTTAATAAGGGAAGCAACAATGGCAGATATTGGATGTGTGTGTGTGTGTGTTCTTGTATATCTACCCTATTTTGGACCTTTTCTGGCATATATTCTCTAACCTTCTGAGGACCGATGGACCTTATAGGGACCAAAGTCTAGTCCTAATATGGTGGACCCCCTTTTTTAGGGTTAGGGGTTTGGTTTAGAGGTATGGTGTGAATTATGTTTTGATTAAGGTTAAGGTTAGGAATAAACTGGTATTGGTTAGGTTTAGGGTAAGGGTTTGGGTTAGGCATAAATGTAGCTATTAAAATGAATGGAAGTCAATATAAAGTCCTAATATGGGTAGCAATTTGCGTGTGTGTGTGTGTGTGTGTGGCTGAAGGCTAGAGATGTGAGGATCTCTCTGCTGAACCAAGATACATGGCTATTCACACACACGCACACACACACACACACACACACACACACACACACACACACACACACACACACACACACAAATAAACGATTTATTTCATATACAAACTTTGACACCATCGTGAATTTCATTTCATATTTTCCACACAAACTACTATGAGGTTTAATTGTAATTTTAAAGTATCATACAAAGAAATGAAGAGAGTGTTTTTATTAAAATGCCAGAAGAACTTTACATATTATTCTAGAGTGGAAGCAACTAAAAGCCAAGCAGAGCCTGGAGTGACAAATAACAGCACGGGTTTGTTTGTTTCTGCACCACACACTCTCTGATGGGCAGATGTTGCCTTGGAACATCATCACGCCTGGAAACGGTGGCAGCCCGACGCCAAGGGCTGCAGCACGCCATCTCCTCTCGCTGCTGCAGAGACACGGCTCCCGTCTCTCTGCAGCAGCGTCATTACGAGGCAGCAAAGCAGAGCAAATACAAAGGAGAGTAAAACGGATGAAAAGCTTTCACTCTTTTTCACAGTGTCTGAACTGATCCTTTCTGGGTTAACTGAAAGGAGGCAGGGCTGCCAGCAAGCTGCTACTGCAGGCAGCACACGTGTACAGAAAGCATCCGTTCATCTTTTAAGTTCTAGCTGTTGGAAATTCATCATGTCTAAAATATCAATTAGAGCGCAAAGAGAGAGGGGATCTGCTCTGAAAGCAAAACTAATGAAATTCTTTGATGACTGTCAGGGTGAAAGGCCCCAGCAGACGTTAGGCCTCTTAATACAAACACACACACACACACACAAAAAAACCCACTGTTCACTCAAGCTTTAATTTAAAATAGTCAAAGTTTAATACAAATTGCTTGGATTTGTCAGAAGCTGCAGGATGACATCTGAAATCTAATTTCTATTAAAAGGCAGATCTGGACTTGAACTACCTTAGACAGCCCTGTCCCTGTTCTGTTGTCCTTCTGAGGCCCCCCCTGGCCCCCGGCCATCGGCCCCCGGCCCCCGGCCCTCGGCCCCTGGCCCCCGGCCATCGGCCCCCGGCCCCCGGCCCTCGGCCCCTGGCCCCCGGCCCTCGGCCCCCGGCCCCCGGCCCTCGGCCCAAGGCCACAGCCTTCTACACAAAGCACAGAGGACACCCTCATTTCCTAAAACCCTGTGTAGTCTGCTGCTACCTTCCTTACACTGCATTTAGATGGACTAATTCTCCCCTTTCAATCCAAACTTTTGATTTTTTTTTTATTTGAAAGTATATCAAATAAATTCCTTTAAACTAGAGAATACAAAATCAGTTTAAAACACACTCCCCACATCAAAACCCTCCACAGTGGATTAAGATCAACTCTGTCCTTGACACTGCAGCTGATCAGCAGCATGAAAGGCCACAGTGTGGCTGGGTCTTTTAAAGCACGACGGAAAGGTGGGCCTCTTCAGCACAACCATTGTTTAAAGTGCTGTTTAATTAAGTGTAGGGCAACAAATCCTCCCCATTCAGCGCTGGGACACTTGTGGCGCTGGAGTGGAGTGTATCACCGGTGAAAGGCTTCCGTCATAACACTAGAGGAGTGTCCCCCATCACTGCCAACGACAAACACTAATTCACCGCTGCCTGGGTGTTAGTTAACAAGCCCATCGTCTGCTGCTCAAACTCTTTTGTGTCCTGAATGAGTCCAAATAGAGAGACAAAACAGAACACACACACACACACACACGTGTCGAGGCCCTCCTTCTGCATATTGCTCTTTTTGTAGCATGCTTCAGCTCAACTTCTAAACAAGAGCTGAAGCATGCTTTACTTAGTTCTACATTACACTAAATAAACTAAAAGTATCACCAAAGGTTTAGATTAAATTGTACATTTTAAGGATGCTCAAACCTACATAATAAATGGGGAATGTGATTAATATATTTCAGTAAGAACAATTATATTTGTAGAAAACAAAACAAACAAAAAAATATGGCTGCACCAATTAACTGAAAAGAGATCAGAATCGGCTGTGATCAGATGGGCAAATACTGAAAAATCGGTTTCTTATTTTCCTGTTTATTAAATGCTTCAAAATAACAGATTTCCTACTATTTTCTATCTATAAACAAATCAACTTATAGGATGGCACATTTTTTGAGTTTAATAAAAATGATTAGAGACATGTGCTTGAGTCCAAAATCAGAATCTCTGGATCACAATTTAGGAAATATCTGATCAAAACAAGAACAAAGCTGATGTTTTAAAATACTTTCCTGCTATAAAATAATATATCCATAATATATTTATGCTTATACTAAATGTAAATGTAATAAAAATATCTAATTTGATGTTTTGATAGCCAATGAGATCATTAGTTAATAATAAATGGAATCAAACAAAACTTTTTGGCAGCATTGTGTGTGAGTGAAAGACAGAGGCGCTCAGGCTGGACTTGGGCCTCTAATCCTGGGGGACAAAAAACCGGCACATCCACCGAGACAAATCACGTTTGATGGATGCCTGCTGTTAGATCCGAAAGCAGCGGTTCGGTCTGTGAGGCCCATTGTGTCGGAGGAGCGCTGAGAAGGAAACACGCTCAAGATGTATTAGAAGCACGGCTTCTCAAATACGATATTAATTCCCAGACAGCACAGTGAAAGCGGATAATCCTAATCCCATCGCTGGAGTTCCTCAGTGAGGACACAGAGCCAAAACGCTGCTTTTAGACTTCTTATTTTCTCAGATATAACAGAAAAAAATCAACAAAAGGAATTTTTTTGGGGTTTATCTTATTCATTTAAAAAATATCTATTTTTTATTCTTATTTTTCAGAATCTTTTTCAAAATTTCTTAAAATGTAAAAAAAATCCAACATTTCTTTACAGTTTGTAAATATAAAATATAATATCTAAATATATATAAAATATATAATATATATTTATATATCATTATAAAATATATAATATATATAATAATTTCTTCTTCTAAAACCAAAACTCTCATGGACCGGCTGTATCGAATCATCAGTTAGTTTAGCCGACTGTATCAGCGGTACTTCATGAAAAAGAAAAAAGGCTTTCAGGATAAAGAGGAAGAAGATATAGTGTAACACTGGCGTCTGACTAGGATCCAGCGTCGCTGTCTGAGGATGTAACAGATGCAGACAGTGACAGAAAATGTTCCTGTGGTGAGGAAGATGCTAAGGAACCTCCATGTTGATCTCTGGTGAAGAAGATGGTGGTGTGCTGTGGTGATAGCTGTGCTCGGGCCTTGGCCCTTGGCCCTCGGCCCTCAGGTCAGATGGAGGAGGCTGGTCGTACGGGGTCGCTCCGAACACTGGCAGCTATTCATGAACAGATCAAGTTGATGTGGGATTCTCTGCCCCTCATTTCCATATGAATGTAGATATGCTAAAGTAAAAAAAGCTGGATCCTTGTCCTACAGCTATTAAAGGCTGAGAAAACATACATTCGCTAGAAGGATTCTGCATCTATTCCCATGGCAAATAAATATATCGGCATGTTAAATGAAATGATGAGAAAGGAGGAAAAAACTGATTTTAAACATAGAATTATCATTTGTTTTGCATCATAAATTATTCAAAGTCAACGCTGTCAGCCTAGCAGGCTCGGACTCTCAATACAAACACATTGTAATATTGTGAGTTGCATGGCTGTGAACGGGCACACACAGAAGAACAGGCTCCATCCCAGCCAGCCTGCATAAAGGCTCGAGTCAGACAAAGGCTCTGTCCTCAAAGACAAACAGCAGGAAGCAGGATGAAAACGATAATGAACGTGATGCAGAGATGCTCGTATCAAGCAGCCCATGAAGCATGAAGCCGTGTTGTTGAGACAGCGGTGCTCTGAAAACATGGAGATTAAAAAGGAACAAGTAGTGAAGATCTGCATACCCTGGACGTCCTGTCTCCTGTCTGCTAGCTGGCAGGGCCAAGCTGACTGGAGCCATGTCAACAAAGCGCCATCACGTGTTTCTGTACAGGGTTGGAACAGATGGACAATCTCAGACCTTCCTATTGTTGCAGTGCATCGTTTCGCTCAGAGACGAACCTCCGTGCCCTTTGGCTGTTTAAAGGTGGGCTCAAGCCGAGAGCAAGGGGACCACCTATTACAGGGAGAGATGAGGGGAGGGGACACGCAGACCCCCACATGGGGTAAACTCAAACAACCAGGTTTATAACAGCAGATGAGGAGCAACCCCTAGTACAGATACTAGAGATAAACAGTGGGACAAAGAAACATAAATGAAATCATTTCTCCTTTATGATTAACAAATAAAACGAAGCTAATTGAGCTGATAATACACACAAGGCTGCTTCAGAAGACAATGCGGCTTTTGGTCATTCATAAGTGCTCAGCCTATGGCAGCAATGTGGCGCGCTCAGCTGTTTTCCACAAAAGATTACATGATTGTTTTTTATCCCGATTGAAGCCCTGCTCATCATGTCTCCAAAAGGTGGCTGTCCTTCACAGTCCCCATGAACTGTCTGGTGATCTGCTCTTCAGCTCTAAAGGCCAGAAGCTCCTGGACCTCTACATCACTCCTGTTTGTCATTTCAGCTGATACAGTTTACAAATGATAAAGTACTTTCCCATATTTACCTGCATTTTAAATACTGTTGCCGGTCGGGGCTCAGCGCACATTCCACACATCATCAGGACATCGCCCTCTGTTGCTCAAAGGCCTGATCTTCATTCATAAGTCCCAACGTTGCGGCAATATTGAGATAGTATTACTTATAAAGCATGTCGACACGAATGCTGTAATATTTGCACCTCGCCATGCTGCCATGGCGCATTCAAAAGACACACCATGCCGGGAATATTACCCTAATATGCCGCCACGGTGTGTCTTTTAAAACACCTACACACTGCAAAAGAATCAGGGATACTAAGCATAGCCTGTTATTGAATCTTTACCTTCTAATTAGAAAATCTATTTACACTAGTTATTAAAACCTATGATTACAACCAGCAAAGCAACCAAAATAAACATCTAAATGAATGTTGATCTGAAAACTGTCTGAGACATAGATGAACATGATATTTACTTAGCTTATTTATATCAGCATTTCACCTTAAAATGCAGTTAATATGCATGCTAGCTTCAATCTTCTATCACAGATATAATGTGAAGAGGTGCAGTGTGATGTGCCATCATTCTGAAACTTTGATGGTCCAGATGCAAAAGTCCCCATTTAATCAGACCAAGAAAAGCATTGGTAACAAACACGCAGCATTATTGTGACCTATGAATAAAAATGTCTTTTTTTTATCGAATATAGTACTGGGCTAGGAAAACTGTGGGAGAGTATTTTTGCTGACAGATTTGATCTGTTGGCTAAGTCATGGTCAGAGAAGTAATTCAAAGTACATTTCCTTTATTAATGCTATCCATACTATGTTGCATTTTGTCACTCTATTGCGGTGCAATACTTGTGCTAATAGTCATCAGATTCTGTCGGAGTTTTAATGTAAAAGGCACAGAGACTAAAAGGATCCACAGAGGAGAACCTAAAGGCAAGGTGAAAGCTTGGTTTTCCTTCTGATCCCAGTGAAAGGCACAAAGGTCTGAAACTTTGTTGGTTTTCTTTTAGGCTTCCTGTGGGTTTCTGGGACTGGAAATGTTCCCAAACACACTAATTTGTCTGTCTTGTGACAGAGGGAAAGGTGCAGGAGCCTTCTTTCAGCCAGCTGACTAACAGTGCACAGCAACAGGCAGTGGGAAGTCAGCCGGTGAAAACTCCCATCATTCTGATATTTCTGCCTTTAAACTGTGGAAACGATTGAACAGAACATTGGAGTACTTTTTCAACCGTAACTTTGAAAACCTTGGCTGACCTTGACATTGATAACTGGTCAATACCATGAGGGATATAAGAACTAAGAGATGTTAGTTCCTCTTTTCACTATGTCGCAGTGTGTGACTATGTTGAGCAGCTTTCTGAGAGAACAGGACAACGCCTCTCTAACATCCCAAAGATAGAGATCCCAGGCCAGCACGTTCAAATGAGTGATGCCGACTCAGGCTAACATACACCACCAGCCCTTATTATGGCAGCAAAGGCCTCCCAAAGATTTAGCTTCCAAAACATGCGCTGCAGGTTATTACAACGACACCGTCATACAGTTATGGTCCAAAAGAACTTTATTTTTCTGTCCACACCCCAGCAGGGTTCTACTGAAGACATAAAGCTGGTGTTAGAGGGAGACTACTAACTGGACATTGATCTAAAGACCAGTATGGCCTCAGTACAGGCTCCATTCTGAGCCACTCACTGGAATAAAGAAGACATTCTCAGTAGGAATAAACAGAGACACATACATCCCAGCTTGAAATGATCATTCACACATATTTCATTACACTTTAACAAAATCACAGCCATGGCCCTATAGCTAACATGAAGCAGGTATTCAGGATTTTGACTCCATGATAGATAGTTGGCAAAGACGGAACAAGTGGGTTGATTGTTCTTCAATAGGTCTGTCCTTAAGAGATGGATCATAAATCTGTCTCCTAGAACAGGAAAAACAGGAGCTCCTGGCACAAACAGGTAGGCTTTAGTAGGAAGAATGGAGGCTGAGGGACGAAGGAGAACAACCCAGACGAGGAAAAAACAGCCGTTCAGCACGTGGCCCACAATCTATTCATTGCTCCCGTTTAATTTTATTTTGGGTGCATAATCCTTTCAGTTTCAATGGCAAATTTAACAGTCCCCAAGGCCTAAGCACCAGACTGGTCAATACAAAACCAGACAACTAATTACTGAGCGCTCCTCGGCCCCCTCCTCTCTTTCTCTTCCCTTTTTCTCTCCTTCCTTCCTCCTCTCACTCCGGCAGCTGTGGAGATCATGTACACAAGAGCAGCAGTCAGCCACTATTAGGTTTCCACTTCCCAGATCTCGCTGAAAAGCTTGTCCCATAATGGCCCTTCAGTCACACAAACACGCATAGGGTTTCATCCGAAAAACCACGCAAACCGTGGGACAAGCACATACGAGTGCTGATGTCCACTTAAGATGTTTAAAAGATTTTTAAAACAGATTTCAGTTTACTTTTCTTTTGTTTTTAGTGGATTCTTCAGTTAAGGATTTAGCTGTTAAATGTTTTTGGATGTACACTCTTGGCTAAACGGACTTAAAATACAGAAAATGCTTTCTGGGAGATACAAACATAAATATTCCTGATGTCAAGCAGTTAAGTAGCTGCTTTAAGAGCATGTAATTGCCATGTAATTGACACCTTGTTTTAAAGTAATAAACACGGTAACAATGTGACAAGCTGCTTGGCTCATTAAAACACTCAGACCTGATCGACAGCTGAGTGTGAGGAGCCAGTTTGGCTGAAACTATCAGTACATTTACCATTGACATTAAATATATGTCTATGTGGGTGTATATGAGTATCTGACTGCTGTTTAGGAAATTAAAGCAACACTAAAGAGTTTTTTTTACCTTAAAATAATGTTTCCGAACTCGTGTCAGTGGTTGATCAACTCATAACAGGGTGAAATGGCACTTCTGCATTGGCTTTGTGGCCCTCTATCGGCCATAACAGCACTATGTAGGTTTGGGTCGTTGGGTAGTGGTTTTGTAGTTCAAATGCTACTTGCTTTACGGCAGGCTTCAGAAAGGCCGGTAGGTGCAGCGTCCTGCAAGGCTCTCTGGGTGGAGCGTCCTGCAAGGCTCTCTGGGTGGAGCATACTCGGCAGGTACATATAAATGGAAGATACCTAGCAGCAGGTAGCTTGAACAGTTGTCGTTATGACGGAGCCGACATTGTCTTCATCTGTACACCGGTGTTCCGACTATCTGTGCTACCCGCATGCACACTTCGATGTTACGTCACAATTCGCTTACTCAGCAAATCTGTCATCAAGAATTCCTACCTGGAAGATCCATTATGTCTGTTTTATTTCTTTGAAGTTTAGGGTGAGTTTTATCCAGATTATTTTATTACTGGCTAATTTTTATTCAAAATATTTTAAGGCTTTCCTTAAGCTACTAGTTTCAAGTTTACATGACAGCCCTCGTTAGTTTCACTTCTGTGATATCGTTACACTGCATGTAAACAAGTCCCATTAATTAGAGTCGTACAGTAAATGCGGTGTATTTTGCTGGCTATTTGTGCTTATAATCATAGGCTACTACATTTTAATATTTTGGAGTAATAATACTGCTATCTGCTCTAAGTCTTACTGGCTTGGTATATATTCATTAGCTGCTTTACAAACTAACAGATTTCCAGAGTGTGCTATTCATCTATAGGCCTATTTAACAGGTAGGATATTCTGATCAAGGTTTTTAGTGCATCTTTATGTGCTAGTTTTAGCTTTATATTAAACGGGTAGCATGTTCTGTGGATTGAAAGAAAAGTTTTCGTAATTCATAATTTTTTGCTATGTTAGGCATTACTGCTAAACTGCCACTTCAATCCCGTCACTTGAAAAATATTTTCCGATGAATCTGTTTAACATCAAAGCTAACAGTTGTTGTTTTTGGCATGTAAACATACTTTGAGTGGTAGCACCGACAGATGCGCGCTACGGTAGGACATTCTGAGGAGGTAGCACAGATCGTCAGAACAGAGCTGTCAGCCATATAATAAAGAAATTAGTCCGTATCACGTTATAACGTGATAGTTTATTGTAAAAACGTGAAACTATCACGTGACCGTGTCACGCTATTTCTTTATTATACGGCTGACAGCTCTACGCCGCCGTACATATGACAGCTGAAATATAGAACATGTACCTGGGATGAAGACATTTGACACAAAGGCTGCCCAAGACGTGAAAATCTGTAACGTTAGAGGGTATCGCTTGTAAATGTGAATCCCCTGGTGTAACCATAACAGATTTTACGACAGTGGTAGAAAACAATACATTTTTCCCAACCGTAGGGGGACCCAGAGAGCAAAACTTACTTAGTGTTGCTTTAAAGAAGTACCTAACACTACCTAGTAAATGCCAGGGAGTATTAACATAGGTTTTTTTTCTGTTATCACCATAAAGTCAACGTTATTACCTGCTGGGTGAAAGTGATTAACATTTAATCCCAACAGACAGAGAAGATCAGCCTCTTTCTGATAAAAGCGACACCAGCATCCACAGAGAATCCAATTTATTCAGCTTTCTATACAACAGATTTCTAATTTTATGCATTACCTTTTTTTCAAATAGCTGCACTGCTTTTGACTTTGGATTAAATAATAATTAGACTCGACTGAAATAATGTAAATATTGATCTGTAATTTGAACAGAATATTTTTTTGGGCAACTAATTATTGTTCTGTTGTAAATAGGTGCTATTATGATGAACATAATTTAATTGTATTGAACTGTAAGAAAATAAATAACAGGACTGGGTTTGGTTATGCTCCTAGTTAACAGCTGGTTTAGCTGAAAATAATCGGATCAGTTGGGAATCGATTTAATCGATAAATTGAATTAGCTGTGTGTGAAGATTTAATTTTTGAAAATCTGGATTTTTGTTTCTCCCAGTGCACTCCTTGGGTTACCATAATTCAGAGTGATGTCAGCAAGCCCAGGGCCGGCAATCTTGTTTTACAGCTTGGATTTATTTAAACTTTGAATCCAGATCAACTCTCAGAATGGATGATTGAAATAAAAGCAAGAATTTGAAAATGTTTTCTCTCATTTGTAATTTCTTTAAAAATAAAAACAAAAATAATTAAACTCTGGAATCAAATTTTGTATGAAAACTAAAGTTATATCATAATGAGCTGCAGTTTACAGCAAGACAACTGGAAAAGGTCATACATTTCAGCTAAGAAAGGACTATATTACTTATATTTATATAACATAAAACATCACAAAAATTACTATTTTAAGTGATAAATGTCAGGTGTTAGTGAAATGTTAATTTATTTTATATAAAACACCCATAATAATGAAGAAGTTGATTAGTAGAAGATTAAGCCTTAACTGTGCTGAAAACGTGTTCTCCTGCATGTGGAGCAGGAACCCTTGGCCTAGCCTTTGACACATGCTGCTGTTTTCAGTGCAAATGAGAAAGAACGTCTCGTGGGCCTCCCATGAAGAAATACCCCGGCTGTGACAATGATAATGTAGTCATGATAGCACGCTTGCTGCTAGCCCAGCCCCATGTTGTCGGGTTGTGACTGCTGTCCTGAGCTTGGCGGGGATCCTCTGTAAACAGACGCACTGTTGAGGCTTTGATCATGACCCAAACACACACCAGTAGCCCGCATGGCCACTCATTGGCTGATGGGTTCAAAACTCCCCCAGTTAAGATCACTTCCCTGGGATAATGGGAAGAGTTGGCCCCCAATGACCCCAGTGGAGTGTCTTTTGTCTCACTCCTAATGTTTGACTTACACCATTGTGTCTGCATTACGCCCCCCAACACAGCTCTGCCGCACCGCACCATACTGCCCTCAGAGAGGAAACACTCCATGTCTGGACGCCATTTCCCTGCATGCCCCTCAGAGCTGCTGTACTCCCCAGCACAGCGCCCACAGAGGCCAGAGCTGTTCCAAACGGTACAAAGGGAATCACATGGGACAGACACGGACACAGCACAACAACACACATGCATACAAGTGAGTTAACAAAGAAGTCCTGAAAGCCCTTGGTTTGCAAAGTAGGAGGACGAACGTCTGTTGGCTCAAAGAGAAGCAGACAAATTGATCGTGATCTTTTGACCCAAGGAGCAGGCAGCTGTCCAAAGCAAGCATCTCTGAGATTGCTCAAACACAAAATGAGATAAATCCCACAGAATAAAGCGCTTATTGGATTGTTCTAAAAACAAACAATGTCAGCACTATTTGAAATGAAATCTGGTAAATGACCTACATTTAGAAGCACCTTTCAGTACCCTCTGTTACAGCAGCTGTATTAGAGCAGGTAGATTCAGCAGGATGAGACAACAACAGCAGCAGCAGCAGATTCCAGCTCGACATGTTAACCAAGGTCTGACTGGCCCAATTCTCTCGTTTTCCTCCTCCACCTGAAGGATGGAGACACTGAATGATCCAAGAAGTTACAGCAGCAACCCTTTTCTCAATTATTTAAAGACCAAAGCCTTAAACATTAAAACTTCTCCTCTGGTTGGTCTTTCCATGTTTTCTTTTTCTTCTTTTCTCCAAGTATTAAACCAGTGGTTCCCAACCACGGGTCCCTAGGGACTGTAGGGGCTTACCATAACTATATTTGTAAATATTACATTTATAACATCTAACAGACAAAAAGGAAACTATCTACATAGTCAACAGTGTAAAACAAGAAGAACATGAACAAAAACCTACAACTACTGTTTAGGTTTGTAATTAATCCCTTTTAATGCGTGTATTCAAATTCAAAAATACTTTATTGATCCCAGAGGGAAATTAAGTGTTGGTATAGCTCATATGATTAATTCTTTAAGGAGTTGTTGTAGATGATGATGGCTGTGGGCAGGAAGGATTTCCTGTAGCGGTCTGTGTTGCAGAGAAACTGAAGAAGCCTCCGACTGAAGACGCTCTGTTGTTGCATGACTGTCTCATGAAGAGGATGCTCAGGGTTGTCCATCATTTTATTTTATTTTATGAAGAGTCCTTCTTTGTATCATCATCATCATCATCTTCAGATTTTCCACAGTCGTCCCCTAAACAGAACCAGAACAGAACCAGGACCTTCTTTATCAGGTTGTTGAGCCTTTTTAAATCCCTGGTTCTGATGCTGCTACCCCAACAGATGACGGCTGAAGAGATTACACTCTCCACAACAGACTTGTAGAAGATCTGCAGCATCTTGCTGCAAACCTTGAAGGACCTAAGCTTCCTCAAGAAGTCCAGTCTGCTCTGTCCCTTCTTGTAGACGGTTTCACTGTTCAGTCTCCAGTCCAGTCTGTTGTCAAGGTGAACTCCGAGATATTTATATTCCTCAACCACCTCCACTTCTTCTCCCATGATGTAAACAGTGTTTGACTTATCCCTGTTTCTTCTGAAATCTACAATCATCTCCTTTGTTTTGTTCACATTCAAGGTGAGACGATTGTTTCCACACCATGTCACAAAGCGGTCCACCAGCTCTCTGGATTCAGCTTCTTGTCCATCTCTGATCCATCTGAGTATTTCTGCAGATGACAGGTCTCTGATTTGTACTGGAAGTCTGAGGTGTACAGAGTGAAAAGGAATGGTGAGAGTTTATGGGGGTAGGAGTTGGGGTTGGGGGGTTCCAGGCTTGTCTTAGACACAGGGAAGGGGGTCCTGAAGGAAAAAAGCCTGGGAACAACTGAACAACTTAAACTATTAAACTAACAACCTTATCACTTCAATAAAATGATAGCCATAGAAAAAAATTGAATCACGGGAGTTTTCATCGATAAAAAAGATAGAAAGGTTTTTGCCTTTTTATCTCCTTTGTTCTATATTTCTGTTTGCATCATAAGAAATGGATCTGTGGTGATGGGTCACACAGCCTCATTTAGAAACCTGACATCATCATCATCAACCCACCTGGGGCTTTTTATGCTAGCATTCGATCCTGTTTGTGGATCTGTATGTGTGCAAATAAAGGCTCTGTCCCCGCTTCGTCCCAACCCGTTTCCATTTCACACCAATAAACAAATGGTTTCTATGCATTTACCCGGCCCATATGTATCAGTTTATTATATTAGTTATTAGGCATTTTGCTAAATTATAGACATAAGGAACAAATTTACAAATGCATGAAAGTGGCAAAGGGGTAAAATACCCATCACTTGGACATTAGTGCCAGCAGGCAGCAGCGCTGGTGGTGGGCAACATGATGACATCAGAGTGCTCTGGTGGTCCCCAGACAGATCAGTCTTACCTGATACACTAACGTCATGTAGTCGAGTCCGTTTCTGTGTTGTTCTTTACCTTCAAATTGAAAAAGTTTTTACATTTGGCAGAAATAGTCTAGGGGGGAGTAGACTTTGTGTATTTCAAATCAACTGTGTTTGACACAAGTTGGAAATCTTTCCAGAATCGTTCTCTGACCCAAAAGAAACATTATGTATTTTGTCTTTAAAAACTGAGTAATTAAATTATAATTTCTACTGCAAGAAAATCAGGTTATGACCATTTTACCATGACACTCATCCCTACTTTGTAATGTCCTTTTCAATGTCGCCTTGAGATGAACAAAATAGGTTTATTGGGATACATTAGGAAAAGTTCAAGACACAATCACAGACAATAAATGATCAGAGCAGTGCTCAAGACTTGGCCTTAATACATTAAAAATGAAATAATGAATCTATGATAATTATCATTAGTTTAGTGGGGAATGGCACTTTCATTCTTGAGTCTGAATCTCATGTGTTCTATGAGAAGACAAACAAACAGAGCGTTGAGAAATTACTTTTGTTTTCATCAAAAGAGCAAAGGTTAAACAGCTTCCATGATTCATGACTTGATCCATGAAAACAAATTTCAAAACTAAATGAGATAAAATATACAAACATTTCTTTTCAGACTCCATCTCCACTGATATAAGCAGCTTGTTTTTTATTTTTTGCAATCAAATGCAATTATTGTGGTATGAAAACGGTAGGGGGCAGGTGTGGTGAGTGTGTGCAGGTCGTTACTGATAACCAGGGAACACCAAGGTCTGAAAACCATAACGTTTCTAAGCCGACAATGCTTCATGGTATCCTTCCTGCGCTTTAAATTCCTTTTTATAAAATCCCAGAGTTTCTCTGAATCCCCACTATGGGACAATAAAGGATATTTCTATTCTATTCTATGCTAAAATCCCATAGTGACCAGAGTTTTCTGCTCCTGTACAATATGAAGCATTCAGTTAAGCAGTGCTTCCCCTGTCCCACATGTTGCTGCACACAGCCGGTCAGCTGGCTTAAATAAAGCTCTCCCACGTATTCTTCACTCACAAGAAAAAAGGAGTAGGCTGTTTAGAACATTTTCTAGAGGCAAACAAAAAGCTATGGACAGGGCAGAATCTAAAGCAGTATCAACTATTACACTTATTAAGGTAACACTGTTTTAGAACTAAAGTTAACAAGCGGATGGGTTACACTGGCAGATTGCCCTAAATAATAATAATAATAATAATGATATAAAATAACAATAAAATTAATAGCGCCTTTCAGGACAACCAAGGTTGCTTCACAAGATAAAAACACAGTTAAATACTAAAGAAAGTGGCTAAAGAATAAAAGCTACTATCAGCCTTATATTCTTGGGTTAGTCTAAAATGACCAGAACAGCAGAACCGGTTTATAGTCTGTGCAGTAAGATCTTCTACTCCTAAATACAATAGGAGTCATTCTAGATTTTTATAAAACTATGTAGCAAAGTCTAAATAATGAAATAAATACTAGACTAGAATACTCATTATGCTATATTATTTTGACAAAAGCAGCAACTGTTGCTTTTCTATTTTAAATATAAATGATCAAATATGCCTTTTTGTTTAAAACATTGCAATATCATGAATGTATTTTTATTGTGGTCTCCTGGTCAGGACTCACTGTTATGAAAGTTGTTGTTAAAGACATAAAGCAGCCAGGGTGCTATCTAGACATCAGCTTCTAATCATTTTAATGCCAATGTTGGTTAAATAACACATTCAAGTTTTCATGTAATTAAATATGATTTAAGTTCTAAGATTATTTGATCAGGTTAGTAGTTTGTTAAGCTTGCTAAGATAACTGAGCCTTTTATTACAACCCACAACCCAACTTACCTGGGATAAACTTCAGAGAAGAAGAGACAGAAGACAGACAATCCTATAAGAAATAATGAAATGGTGATCAAAAAACTCAATGTATGTGGAAAAGTTGTTATTTAACAGATTACTACTTGGACCTTTTTCCACACAAACCTTTTTCTAAATTTTGCTCAATCTTTTACATCCTCACAATTATTATAGATAGCTATGGTTCCATCTTAACACAGGCACATTACTGCAAAATATAACTTTTTAATGGGCAGCCATCATCTGTAATGATGGCAAAACACCGTCAAATTTAAATAAATTGAAAGGCTCCAGTTCTAACACTCACACACAAGATGGCTTTAGATGACTATATTTTTATTTCAAATATTAGCAGCATGGTAAATGAAGAAATGAAAAAAGTAAATGTCCCTCCTCCTCAGTCTCTTGACACCATAATTAAAGTTGCGCCAGTGACTGGGGTTAGCATTCTTAGCGCTACGTGCACAAAGGTTGTCTTGGCTCAAGAGTGAAGTTGGCTGCTCTCTTAGACAGTGTCAAATTCAAAATTAGGCCAGCCTCCCAGCATGATCTTTTAACAATTTAAAGCAGAAATAACAGGAAAATGATAAAGCAGATCATTGATGTTTGTGCCTCGGGATTTTCGGTAATCAACAATACACCCAGGTAGTGCTTTAAGTGTGTTACAGATGGTTGTGAAGGGGACAGGAGAGGCTAGAGAGCCCCACTTATTTCATTTACATGCACTCTTGTAACATGATCAGCGCTCGAGTAAGACAATACCCAGATTGGGACTCTCATACAAACATCCTAACAAAATTATCTTAGTTGCATTATGGTTGTAATGGAAGTATGCGCAACTACATTTACAGTGATGGATAAGCCATTGATTTTAAAAAGACTTTCAGCATATAGAACATACAGTGTTTTCTCTTAACATGATATGGTAAGGTGACGCCTAAAGCTACCAACAACTGACACAACCTGAATGAATGTATGACTTGAAATAGATTAAGATATTAGTAAATATAGTTTGAATAAAAAAGCCTGAGTCTAACATGTTGAGTGAAAGAAAGGTAGAGAGACTCCTGAGCAGCAACAGTAAACTGTAACTACTGTTTCTCTCTTGGCTGAGTGGCAGTAATGGAAACCACCTCCTATTTCCTGAAGCCTTCCGATCCTGCCCGCTTCTGAGTTTCTGTTTTCATCCTCAATGCCACCTGTGTCACTCAGATGTCAGCAGCGGCCTAACAACGAATAAATCACTGCTGCTAAGTGAGCTTTTCCTTTCACTGCTTGCACACAACAACTGGGCTAATTTATAACCAGACGAGGAATGAGGCAAAGGCTAAAACTGGTTGTGGGTGTCGGGGGGGTTATCTGACAAGTCAGAACAAAACCCATCTTCTACATGCACACCTAGCCTTCTAAGACTTTACCATGTTTACTCTTTTTAAATGAGACAACAGCCATTTTTATTAGAAAATGAAATAAAACCAAAATCTGCATTCAACTTTTTGAAATGGAACTGAACAGATTTGGAGTAAAAAATGTGACTCGGAATAAGGGTTTGGGCATTTATCATTCTGTTAATCAGAATTGGCTTTTTTGCCAATACCCAACTTACGTATATAGTCTAAATCTTAATTTTCGATACCGCCGGTAGATTTCTACCTAAACCTTCAAGGCTGGTTCAGAAATGCAGAAGCCACAAGATATATTGCGAGTTTTGCCAAACAAACAAAAATATCTCAAAAACTATACCTCTGATCTGTCATATTTGGACATTTTGAGTGAGAGGAGAAGTAGCTGAAGAGTTTGATGTATAATATGTGCATGGTATGAAAGCAGGGTATAAAAGTTGTTTCATTAAAAAAGCAAAAATTTACACCAAAAATTTCCGCTATTACATATAATATATGCCAATGTCAGTCAATAATAACGTTTTGTATTGCTTGGGAGAATTTACATGATATATTGGTATTATTATTGTTACTTGTTCTATTTTTTTCACTGTTCATTTTATGAGCGCAGCAAAAAATGTGAATATGTTTGAAAACAGGATTGAATGCAGTTAGTGGGCGCTGCTTGTTGCTAAAACGGCCGTACTAAATGTAGCTCCTGTCCTGAAACATTACTCAATAATCACTCATTTGTTCTTTGAATTATTCTTTTTGGTTAATTTTTTTAAGAGCAATATTTATGTTTGAGAAATTTTGAAATACAATAATCTATTACCATAAAAAACTGCAAGGGATATTTAAATACTTTCCATTGTCACTTTCATTATTATCATAATAAATACCATACATTTTGTGTTAAACTTCTCAGTACATATCAGAACTGAGAGAATATGATGTTTCTGTTTCTGAGTGCTGACCAAGCAGTTAGCAGGAACAGTTGGAGGAGAGACAGGAGCTACCTCTGTTAAAAGTGCAACTTTCTGACAGCAAACTTGGCGAATCCTCATGACGACTGTTCTGCTGCTTCATTATGCTGTGACCTACATGCTCAAAATAGAGAACTAGATTTTAGCAGTAGACATTGTGTCTTTATGGCTATAAAAGAACCGTAGTGTTGACTGAGACCCGGTACAAAAAACCTCCTCCATCATTTAAATCAAGGAGATTAAAAAACACAATTAGTTTAATTGACAGCTTAAAAAGCACCTTTTACAAAAGAAATATGTTCACAATTGCAAGTCAGACATGTAATTCCCATGTTGCTGTCATGTCTAATGACAAGAGGGAGCGATTGAGGCACAGAATGAGTCAGACAGAGACGGGCCTGATTCCTTCAACGAGACGGGAGAGAGTGAGGTCAAAACCTGCAAACAGCCACAATCCTACAAGGTGAAGCACATAACTCACTGCACTATAGTTCAGCAGATGCCCACAATCACTTCACTTTCTCATTGCATTATTGTAAAGTGAGAATGGTTGAGAAGTTCCTCACAAGCAATACACAAGTGTGTTCAAAATGTTGAGATTTAGCAAAGGTTTTAGGAATATAATAATCAGTGACAAACTAGAGTTTTATCTGCAAATAATTTATTTAAAAAGTATGAAGATTCAGGATTTTTAAAATGCAAAAGAAATGAAATATAGCCTATATGTAAAATACTAAATCCAATAATTCCTTGTCAAATCAGTTGCTGTAAAAGGAGTATAAAGGCACAGAGGCATAGATACAAAGCCAGTGCTGCTGAGGTACCCTTTAGATTGATCACACAAAAGGCTCATTCAGTGGGTCTGCAGAGAAATACTAGTTGGCAGCAAAATTCTACCATTATCTATTCCAGCGTTATATAGAAAGCAGACAAGAGTCATAACAACCTGCAACAACTCATATTAGCAACGCTACCGAAACAATTCCAGGAGCCTGATGCATTTCAACAAAGGCCGATAAAATTCAGATCGACGCTGAGCCGACAGGCTTCACAGTTCTGGAGCTTTAACAGATTTCTGGGTTGAAAACAAGCTAGCAACCAATTTATCACACTGTTAGTTTACACTTGTTTGATATATTAATTTTGCTCAAGATGTCCTCATTTATTAAACAGAATTAGAAAAATATTTTTGGTGTTTTAGAACCGAAATCCATCTTCACTGAGCATTGCATAAATTGAATTACTCCTTCACTTTAGCTCAAAATACAGACGAGGAATTTCAGTGTCACTACTGGAAAAAGTTTTTAGAGCCATCGTACCGTTCCCTTTGACCCCACCAAATTCCCTTCCCCCATATGGCCCCTTTTTCCATCCCCCTGCATCACTCCACCTTGACCCTCAAAATTTAAAATTCAACATCCTCCTATTGCTAGGGGACAAGAACGACTTTACATGATGAAATGCAAAGTAAAAGAAAAGTTCTGTTTAACCTTTCTGCCTAAAACAGAACACCAACCCAACACTAAAACACTCAGCAGTTTGCTAACTGTGAAGCAGACAGAAGTCAGGCAGATGGATCTGAAAAGTGCTTAGCTAGAAACAGAAGATTACTTACCGATTAGTTCCCAACATCTGAGCTTGCAAATGTAAGATTCCTTTCGCTTATCTCCGATCGCTAACATTTTCCTGAGCTTTCATACTGCACCCCCACCCCTCCGACAGGCAGAAAGCAGAGAAGGCGCAGCAGAGGGAGAGTCAAACTCCCCGAGAAGAGAGCGGGAGAGGGAGGGGAGCATTAGCCCTGGTGTGGAGAAGATGGAGGGGACACCCCCCCACCCCACCCCCTCCAACCCTGTCAGTATCTCCCCAAATTCCATCCTGTTCTCCATGTGCATCTGCAGCACCGTGGAAAAAGGCTGCGGAAACAAAGTGATTTCCTTACACACAGTCCAGAGAAGGAGGCAGAGGGAGGGCGAGTGTGAGAGCGAGGAACATGAGCAGGCACCGGCAGGGAAAGAAAACAAGTGAGCCGCCAGGAAGGCCGAATCAGCCGGAGGAGAGCAGGTTCAAGTTTTCAGCGTTTTCTCCACTTAGTTGTACAACTCTTGCCGGCTGAGTGGGAGGGACCAAGCGGCGAGCTTCTAGGCGAGGAAATAGTCCATAATATCTACTAGCTTCTTACAACCCCCCCCCTTCTCCCTCCCTCCCTCTTTCTCTCTCTCCGGTAATAAGCCTGGCTGCTCCAACCCCCTCCTCCAGGCACAGGAATGCAAAGAGAGACTTTCAAGAGGCCCAGTCAGACAAACCTTGGAGTCAGTGCACCTTGACCTTTGGTCAGATATAGTGTGTGTGAGCGGCTTGCAGCTCTAACTGTGTCTGTATATAATTATACGTGTGTGTGTGTGTGTGTGTTGAGGGTGGGGGTGGAGGTATACCTCATGAGATCATGTATCTGTGGCCAGAGAGCCACTTGACACAGATGATTCTGTCAGACACTTAGACCCTGTCCCAATCAGCATTCCACCGGCTGCTGTTACCTCCACACAATGGACCCTTCTCTCCAACTCAATCATTATATTCGAGGGTTCAGGATGAGGAAGGAGCATTACTGAATATTCCTCTTTGTTCTCTTTTAGTTACTCAATAACTGCTATCAACAACAATGGCTCACTTACAGAGCTACAGGGAAAAGAGAGGTGCAGTAGAATCTGTGGTACTTCTATGGATTACAGCTGGCTGTCAGGTTAGAACAGTATCTCAAATATTGGGGCCGCGACAGGCAGGAGTCATTTTTAATATGTACTGTAATTTTTGGACTATAAGCCACTACTTTTTTCACAGGCTTTGGACCCTGCGTCCTATACAACGATGCAGCTAATTTACAGATTTTTACCTGCTAACAGCCTCCTCTACAGCAGGAAGCGCAAATGTGAGTTTTGGGTTTGCGCATCATGCACACCCTGTCAGAGGACTGCTTGGATGCTTTAGAAATCTTTATTTGGAAGAACAGTTCACACGCAGAGACAGATGAGGGATGATCGATGGAACAGGTGGTCTGCAGATCAGACTGGTGGGTGATCCTGGAGGTTCTGGAATGAAGGCTTTTCGAATGAAGTGAGCAGACTGGAGGGACTGACTCAGGAGTTCTGGGACTGGAAACCAGATGACAGAACAGTGATGTGGTGAGAGGAGCCGTCTCTTAACTGAGGTGAGGGCCAATGAGGTGGAAGTGAATTAGGTGGAGGTCATTGGCTGAGATGGGATCCTGACACACCCCCTCATCATGAAAAACACACGAATAAATACATATGATGCAGCTTTTAAGTTAAAGGCAATCAAGCTGGCCGTCAGAGGAGGAAATAGAGCTACTGCATGTAAGCTTGGCATCAATGAATCAATGGTGAGACGTTGACATTAGTGGGCAAGAGAAGGATTACAATAGCAAGCAAGACTTTTCTGGTAGGCTAAAGTATGTTTTATTTTCTAACCAGATATGTTACTGTTGTGTTGATGCCGTGTTGGTGCTGTACTGCTGATTTTCAGGTAGAGTTTCCAATAAAATGTGTCTTAATGAGAAGCATGGTTGCGTTCCACGAGCAGAGAGCAGAGATTTGTGGCTGCCACGCGATGGGAGCTGCTTGTGAGCTCTCTGACATAGGAGAGGAGTGAAGGTTAGCACTGCTGGTCAGTAGGTGGATACACGCTTTATATCGGATCAACCCCAAAATTGTATCAGTTGTTCCTGGTCCCATTGTAGACATTTTCTGGAAATTTCATTGAAATCTGTCCATAACATTATGAGTTATGTTGCTAACAGACAAACAAACAGACAGACTCACTGAAACTTACTGAAACACCCACGTCCTCCAAAAAGAAAAGAAAAACAAGAACTCGAAGCTTAACGCAGATATTCCTTCAGGGGAATAAAAGCCCGCAATGCAAACGGAGGACTATAGGAACATGAGAGCTAAACACAAAAACACAGACAGTCATGTCCTCCAATGGAGATGTCTGGGACATTTGATTTAAGAAAATAGAAATGAACAAAGGTCCTGATCATTATGGAAGTGAGCACAAGGATTTACTGTTTCATGGTCTCTCAATGAGACACAGTTTGGTACCATGTTCAATTCCAAAGCATTTTAAATCGGAGATTTTATTTTATAAAATGAGAAAAAACATTAAATTCTATGTTTTCCACATAATGTTTTAGTACTTGTGATGACATGGAAATGCTTGAACCACAGCACTGTTATATTTGTGAATACCATTAAATCTGAGACTCTTTGGTTATTGATTTGTTAAATTGTTTTCAGTCACTGTATAATTACAAACTTATGGGTTAATAGTTGGGGTGTGCCGATTCACCATAAATCAATTAATTGTGATATGAAACGTGCCAAATCGACAGCAGTTCAAAAGTGTTAAAAATCGATTATTTTTCATAATTCTTAAATGAGAAAAACATAAATGTCTGGCGTACTGGATGGCGGAAACAGTATAGCTGCAGCTGGTGTTTTAGCATTGCAGCGCAAAATTTACAAACTATAGCAAATAGTTTGCACTTTAGTTGTGAAAGGATTTATGTATTATGTTAGCAACAACGTTCCCTTTTCCCTGGACATGTCCACTTTTCACCTGCTGTCCTGGGCGTCCTTCACATACTGCAGCACAGTGCAGCACAGGGCAGGGCAACTCATGTTTACCAGACATCTGCCGAAGTGTAGCTTTACGGATGAACCATGATAAAAAATTTCCTTCATACCGTTCTGTTCACGACTGTGTAGAGGAGTCATAGGGCGGAGAGCACTGTACTCATAGCTGCAGATTAGTTTCTGTGTCTGACAGGGGCCAATCATCCCATTGGTCACACGTGCACAAAACCTATGAAAACACTGTGCAAAGTTAGAGTTCATGTAATAAATTGACAGTGAAAAACCAAAGACCGGAGTATACACTTTAGGTGTCTTCGAGAGAATGCTGCTTTTTATTTTCTATTACTTTGAATAAAAAATTATTCTTATTTCCCCAGAATATAATTTCAGGTTTCTGTGTGTTTTTTGTCCTATAGGAGCTATAAAGGGAACTACAATTGTCATAGGTCTATTTTCTTATAAAGACGATTAATTATCTCTGTTTAGATTTTAAAGTAATTTCTGTAATGGTTGACTTATAAAAGCTGATCTGAAATGTATTTAATTATTCTTTTTCACCACATAGAACACTAATATTTTAAATATATTAAAATCCAAAAAGTTTTCTTTAAGTCAATATAATATGATTGACATGTTTCAGGATTGGACCAAGTGTCCTCTGTTATG
This sequence comes from Valencia hispanica, assembly GCA_963556495.2. Taxonomy (NCBI): domain Eukaryota; kingdom Metazoa; phylum Chordata; class Actinopteri; order Cyprinodontiformes; family Valenciidae; genus Valencia; species Valencia hispanica. Next base: position 49,483,617 of record OY747715.1, read on the forward strand.
GAACTCAAAATAGGGTCACCCTATATTATACTTCTAGTGCCAACACACATTCCTTTAGCTCTCATGGAAAATATGACCTAGATATGATTATAAAACATTTTTTGGACATGTGTTGATTTTATTTGTGGTTTCAAATAAATAAAAAGACAGTTTATAATTTTTTTGGGATACTTCAATTAATGGAAACTGAATGGATTTAAGATTAGAAAGTAGCCATGAAAGGAATGAAGAAAAAATCCTAAATTAGGAAAAAAATATGCAACAAAAATTGGCTTTTATCCTTTTAAAAAGGCTGCAGAGGGACGTAGTCATTGTTAACAATCTGTCCTGCCTTGATACTTCCTGGTTCCAGAGCCAATCCCATGTGAGCCTGCATGGTTGCCAAGTCTTCAACACAAACACTGCGGCTAGAGGGTAACGTAGAACTAACAATGCTAGCAGTAAATTAGAAAAAAAACAGTCAGCTCTAAAAATATCTCAAGCTACTTTTTTTAATTACCAACAACTTGATATTGCAGTGAAATGTATTTATCTACTTATAGACTTATTGTGTATGACTCGTCTTTGCTTGTCATCTTGAATCTTCTGCCGCTGATCTATAACTGGCAACCCGGCATGAAACACACGGAGGGGAAGGGGTGAGTGCCTGAAAGCAGACTCTATTCTTTTTCTACAGTCGTGGCCAAAATTTTTGAGAATTACATAAATATTGGAAATTGGAAAAGTTGCTGCTTAAGTTTTTATAATAGCAATTTGCATATACTCCAGAATGTAATGAACAGTGATCAGATGAATTGCATAGTCCTTCTTTGCCATGAAAGTTCCACTGCATTTCATTGCTGTCATTAAAGGACCTGCTGAGATCATTTCAGTAATCGTCTTGTTAACTCAGGTAAGAATGTTGACAAGCACAAGGCTGGAGATCATTATGTCGGTCTGATTGGGTTAGAATGGCAGACTTGACATGTTATAAGGAGAGTGATGCTTGAAAGCATTCTTCTTCCATTGTTAACCATGGTGACCTGCAAAGAAACGCGTGCAGCCATCATTGCGTTGCATAAAAATGGCTTCACAGGCAAGGATATATTGGCTACTAAAATTGCACCTAAATCAACAATTTATAGGATTATCTAGAACTTCAAGGAAAGGGGTTCAATTCTTGTTAAGAAGGCTTCAGGGCGTCCAAGGTAGTCCAAGAAAGTCCAAGAAAGTCCAGCAAATGCCAGGATCGTCTCCTAAAAAGGATTCAGCTGCGGGATCGGAGTGCCACCAGTGCAGAGCTTGCTCAGGAATGGCAGCAGGCAGGTGTGAGCGCATCTGCACGCAGTGAGGCGAAGACATTTGGAAGATGGCCTGGTGTCAAGAAGGGCGGCAAAGAAGCCACTTCTCTCCCAAAAAAAAAACATCAGGGACAGATTGATCTTCTGCAGAGTATGGTGAATGGACTGCTGAGGACTGGGGCAAAGTCATATTCTCCGACGAAGCCTTTTTCCGATTGTTTGGGGCATCTGGAAAAAGGCTTGTCTGGAGAAGAAAAGGTGAGCGCTACCATCAGTCCTGTGTCATGCCAACAGTAAAGCATCCTGAGACCATTCATGTGAGGGGTTGCTTCTCATCCAAGGGAGTGGGCTCACTTACAATTTTGCCCAAAAACACAGCCATGAATAAAGAATGGTACCAAAACACCCTCCAACAGCAACTCCTTCTAACAATCCAACAACAGTTTGGTGAAGAACAATGCATTTTCCAGCACGATGGAGCACCGTGCCATAAGGCAAAAGTGATAACTAAGTGGCTCGGGGACCAAAACGTTGAAATTTTGGATCCATGGCCTGGAAACTTCCCAGATCTTAATCCCATTGAGAACTTGTGGTCAGTCCTCAAGAGGCGGGTGGAAAAACAAAAACCCACTAATTCTGACAAACTCCAAGAAGTGATTATGAAAGAATGGGTTGCTATCAGTCAGGATTTGGCCCAGAAGTTGATTGAGAGCATGCCCAGTCGAATTGCAGAGGTCCTGAAAAAGAAGGGCCAACACTGCAAATACTGACTCTTTGCATAAATGTCTTGTAATTGTCAATAAAAGCCTTTGAAACGTATAAAGTGCTTGTAATTATATTTCAGTACTTTACAGAAACAACTGAAACAAAGATCTAAAAGTAGTTTTGCAGCAAACTTTGTGAAAACTAATATTTGTGTCATTCTCAAAACTTTTGGCCATGACTGTACATGGTGTTGTGCCACAGATAGGTAGGATTTGGCTATGAATAAATATGAATAATTGCCTAGGACAATTATTAATAAGATTAATAATTTTATGTAAAAATTACTAAGTTTAGGGGCACCACCTGGTGGATTCCAGGAATATATATATATATATATATATATATATATATATATATATATATATATATATATATATATATATATATATATATAGCCAAATTGTTCAGTTTCAGTTTATGATTACCTGCCTAATAAGGCTGAGATAATTAATCAATAGATGAAGGAATAAGTTCTTACGCTGTGGACATTAATTGTACACATTACTCCAAGTAATCCCAGACAACTTCTCTTTAAGTTAAGGGGACTTTATTTAGAAAATAGCTCAACCTTACAGCCAAATATTTCGTCCATAAATCCCATCTATTTCTAAATATGCAACTACTACTACAGATGTTAGAAAACAATAATAGGTGAACATTAAACACAATTAACATGAAATGAGTCACGGAGAACAGCTGAGGTTCGGGTCAGAAAAGGAGGGGGGCCCTCACTCCAGGGGGCTCAAATCACAGATAGTCTGTAGGACAAAATGTCATAAATCTTAGCTTTGTGCCAAGATGGAGGACTGCACATGGATTGTAAGAGAGAGTCATAAAACTAGCTTTGGCTAAAGGAGCACATGGGGTGCAGCGTCCATGTGGAAGGCCTCTGCTTTACCAACAGACTAAAGAAAGATGAAGTTAACCTTTCAGCTAAGACCAGCTAACGCAGGTCGGACCGAGCCCGACTCTGCCGACCGGGTGAGCAGGGAGCGAGAGATAGAGAGAGAAAGAGAGAGGAAAAGAGAGGAAGGAAAAAGAAAGAAAAATGTGATCCGCTCAGGATTAAAAGAAACAGTTTCAAACACAGCAAATACAGCTCAAACTTATGTGTGCGGCGCCGCAAAAATTAGCAAACAGGTACAGCGCTAAAAAACACTTTCAACCAACAATGAACGAGATCTAACTCATTAAAACTCTATTTTCTCTATTTATCTCCGCCCTGACACAATATTAGTAAAAATGAACCGGTTCAGGCCTACTTTGCTTTAAAGAAGGTCCAGTCCACTAGGAGGAGAGCGAATTGTGTCCGTAGTTGAGCAAGAAAAGGAAGAGTTTTAAAAAAAGGAACCCTGCGCAGGATTTTCAAGGACCCTGTGGCCCAAAGGCAGGCTGGATAGCCTCCAGGTCAACGTCTAACGAACTGTCTGGGAACAGTCCGGATATGGCTCACCCTTGTTATGCGAACAGGATGAGTACTTCCAAGCTTTGAAATGAGGTCTTCCCGGTCCAGCGGGTCAGAACAAAAGAGAATCTTCACCGGTGAGCTGTCCTCTGTTTAGCCTGAGTTTCTGATAATAACCTCTGACTTGAGAACATTTGAAATGGACGCGACTCCCACTTCTTATAGCCCTTTGGCCGTGATGTCATCGTTGATGTCACCATTGATGTCACCATTGGTGACCACGGACCAATAGGAGTGTGTTTGGGGTCACTGCTAGGATTGCTGGGAAATGTGGTCTGCTCAGTCCATCTTTGAAAAGGCTCCCAGCCATCCAAAAGTCTGTTCAGTTCATCTTATGAGAAATGCAATCACAACAATGGTCTGCAGTACTCAGATTTGACCACAAGATGCTATTCTTACATATTGCACCTTTAAATAGATAATTGTCATATTTGTTTGTTTAAATAGCTTCTTAAATAAAAATGTTAATAATTAATAATAGAGAGAAAGGTGGACCTAACCGTTGCTTTGTGTATGGATTTTTGAACAGCAACAGGATAATTACGTTGAGGCAAAAAAGTATTTGGCAGCCACCGATTGTGCAAGTTGTCCAACTTAAAAGGATGAGAGAGGTCTGTAATTTTCAACATATGTTCACTTCAACTGTGAGAGAAAGAATGTAAAAAAGAATGAATCCAGGAAATCACATTGTATGATTTTTAAATAATTTAATTGTATAATGGTGCAGAAAATAAGTATTTAGCATCTACAAACAAGCATGAAATTCTGCCACTCACAGACCTACTTCTTCTTTAAGAAGCTCTTCTCTCCTCCAGTTGTTACCTGTATTAATGGCACCTGTTTGAACTCGTTATCTGTATAAAATACACCTGTTCTGACAGTCACACACCAACCTCTACCATGGCCAACACCAGAGAGCTGTCTAAGGACACCAGGGACAAGATTGTAGACCTGCACAAGACTGGGATGAGCCAATCTACAACAGGCAAGCAGCTTGGTGAGAAGAGATCAACTGTTGCAATAAATATAAGACCACTGAAAATCTCCCTCTACCTGGGGCTCCATGCAAGATCTCACCTCGTGGGGTACACATGATCTTGAGAACAGTGAGAAAACAGCCCAGAACTACATGGGGGAACTGATCAATGACCTGAAGAGAGCTGGGACCACAGTAACAAAGGTTACTATTAGTAACACTACGTCGTCATAGATTAAAATCCTGCTGCGCTTGAAAGGTCGCCCTGCTTTAGCCAGCACATGTCCAGGCCTGTCTAAAGTTTGTCAGAAACTATCTGGATGATCCAGAGGAGGATTGGGAGAATGTCATGTGGTCAGATGAGACCAAAATACAACTCTTTGGTATAAATGCTACTCGCCATGGGGGACAGGACGACTGATCCACATTAAAGGAAGGATGAATGGGGCCATGTTTGGTGAGATTTTGGGCAAAAACCTCCTTCCCTCAATGAGAGCATTGAAGATGAAACGTGGCTAGATCTTCCAGCATGACAATGATCCCAAACACATCGCCTCGGCAACAAAGGAGTGGCTACATAAAAATTACTTAAAGGTTCTGGAGTGGCCTTGCCAGTCTCTAGATCTCAATCCAATAGAGAATCTGTGCAGGGAGATGAATGTTCGTGTTGACCAGCGACAGCCCCAAAACATCACAGCTCTAGAGAAGATCTGCATGGAAGAAATAATCTAAAATGCTGCAGCAAGAGTTCTGATGAATATTAAAAAGAGAGATCACATTGATCCTGTTTTAGCTTTCCTTCATTGGCTCCCTGTTAAATCCAGAATAGAGTTTAAGATCCTCCTTCTTACATACAAAGCCCTTAATAATCAAGCTCCATCATACATCAGAGATCTGTTTGTTCCTTATGTTCCTAACAGAGCACTTTGCTCTCAGACTGCAGGTTTACTGGTGGTTCCTAGGATTTCTAAAAGTAGAATGGGAGGCAGATCTTTTAGGGCCCATCCACACGGAGACGCGTTTCGCTATATACGTATACATTTTTTATCGTATTAGCGTTTCGTCCACATTGTTCCGGCGTTTGGGGAGACTGAAACCACTATTTTTTGAAACCGGGTCCCAAAGTGGATAAATCTGAAAACGACACCCTTGCGGTTTTGTGTGTGCAGCCAATCCGTATATTTTGTGAAACGATGATGTCATCACATCACGTGTCGGCTGCGTCACACGTAACTGCAACAACAATAATGGCGGACTACATGATTTTGTTAGTGATGCAGAAGCTACTAAGCCTACTAGCTTTATTACAGCAAAATCTATTGCTTTGTTATATACGTATATACATTTATTCTTCTTGGTTCGTATATAGCGCGCAAGGTTATGCGCATGCTCAAAGTCTTCTTCTCCGTGTATAGTGTATCGCTGTGGCAGAATTATAGCGCCCCTTACTGGTCTGGCAAATATACATTTATATTTTACATTTATATAAATATATATACATATATATTTTAAGGCCAGGCTTAAAACTTTCCTTTTTGATAAAGCTTGTAGTTAGAGTGGCTAAGGTCATCCTGAGCTAGCTCTGTAAGGCAAGGTAATTTTATTTTTATATCACACTTTCAACAACAAGGTGATTCAAGGTGCTTTACATGATTGAGGAGTAAAATAAAAATAGCAGTAAAACACAGACAAATCATATAATGTAAAAACAGCATGAAACACACACAAAACATGATACATCAAAGCATTACTCAAAGGCAGCTCTAAACAGATACGTTTTTAGCCTTGATTTAAAAGAACTCAGTGTTTCAGCAGCTTTGCAGTTGTCTGGAAGTTTGTTCCAAATTAGAGGAGCATAGAAACTGAAAGCTGCTTCTCCATGTTTGGTTCTGATTCTAGGGAGGAACACGAGCAGCAGTGTTCTGGATCAGCTGCAGATGTCTGATTGACTTTTTAGGCAGACATGTAAGCTGTTGCAGTAATCAATCCAACTAAAGAAATACGCATGGTTGCGTTTTTCAAGGTCCTTTCATCAGTCCTTTAATCCTAGAAATGTTCTTCAGGTGATAGAAGGCTGACCTTGTTATTGCCTTTATGTGACCCTGGCGGTTCAGGTCTGAGTCCATTACTACACCTAGAGTTTGGGCCTGATCAGTATTTTCTAGCTGTATTAACGAGCTGACTATTGATCTTTCCTCTTTAGGTCCTGTCGGCTTCTATCATAATGTGCTCTGCAACTCACTTCCTGCTCAGAGAGGTGGGGGCGCCGAACTCCAAAACCCCAGCGGAATCTGTTTCAAAATAAGACCCAGAACTGAGAGACAAAGAGTAACAAAAAACACACACAATCATATATCTGGTTTGAAAAAGACGCACCTGCAGATGGGAGTCAGACAAGATCTGACTGACTCCCTGTTCTACAAGGCTGTACCATTTTTATTTGAAAAAGAACAAAGAACATATCACATGACTCCTCTCTCCTCCTTCTACATCTTGACAGGCCATTTATTTTCTCCAGGTCTCTTGACCTTACCATGAACTGGGTTATAACATGACTTAGAGTTATAGCTGATCCTCCCTGCTTTCAATTCATATCTTTACTCAAGAGTTTGTTTACTTAAAACCTTCAACCCTATAAAATACTGGTAACAGAGTCATGTTTTACTACCCTGAATAATATAAACAGGCCTATTACTTCTAAAGCTTAAAAAAGATATAATTAAAACATATGTACTGCATAATAAAAATAGCCTCAAAAAAGTAGAATACAACAGTCCAAAAGTAATTACTTCTGTTTTGTTTCTGTTCAGCTGGAGAAAGTTATGGCACATCCATCAATTGATTTGCTCGATACATTTACTTAGGGTTTGGATGGGTTCAAGTTATGCTGCTAGAGGCTCAGACAGCTGGAGGACAGACTGACAATTTTTCTTCACTCTGCTACTTTTCTCTCCGACTACTCTCCAGTTGTATTATTTGTTGTTATTTCAACGGCAAACTTTGTTTTCTCTCTGTGTTTTTCTCTCCACAGAAGCTACACCTGGTCTGGTATCCTGCTTAGCAGCAATGCCTTTTTGGACAGGGGGCTCTGTCTTCTTGAACCCCCAGACGGTCGTGGCAGATGGCCGCTCCTACTGATCCTGGTTCTGTTGGAGGTTTCTTCCTGTCAAAGGGGAGTTTTTCCTCTCCACCATCGCTACATGCTTCATCAGTATGAGGGATTGCTGTGGTTGGAGTCTGCATCAATGGGGCGCAACTGCCAGTCAATGATTCGATGGAATCTGCTGGGATTCCCTAGATAGAACAGTTTTAAACTGATTGGAATGTTTGTATAATTGTATTGAAATGACTTTTCTTGTAAAGTGCCTTGAGATGAAATATTTTGTGAATCGGCGCTATATAAATAACTGAATTGAATTGAAGAATGGGCCAAAATGCCAGCTGAAGTGTGTGCAAACCTGGTGAAAACCTACAGGAAATGTTGGACTTCTGTCATTGCCAACCAAGGTTACTTTACAAAGGATTGAGGTGAACTTTTGCTATTGACCAAATACTTATTTTCTGCACCATTATACAAATAGATTTTTTTTAAATCATACTATGTGATTTCCTGGATTTTTTTACTTTACATTCTGTCTCTCACAGTTGAAGTGTAGCTATGATGAAAATTACAGACCTCTCTCATCTTTTTAAGTGGGACAACTTGCACAATCGGTGGGTGCCAAATACTTTTTTGCCCCACTGTAACTGGCTCTATACTGGACTCAATTAGTCACCCAAGCCGTCACTCAGAATGTGACTGATACAGAGAAACATATCCAGCTGCCTGTAGTGTTCAACCAGCCCATAATGTAATGAAAGTTGTTCTGGTAGCAGACAGGTAATCACACATTGGAGTCTGTCTACCGTTTCTCATAAGATAAACTTTTATGAGGCATTCAAGCCTGTCTCCCAGACTGGATTATATAACAAAACAACTCCAAAGTGTTTTAAAAATGTTTGAAACATCAACATTCAGCACAGGATTAGTGAAAAAGTCCTTCACATCACTGACCATTTGCAGGTGTTACTGTTGTAAAATTTAACCAGGTATCCTGTCATTTCAATGCAGCTCACTATTTGGCAGGCTAGAGCTTATTGGGAAAATCTATTTAATGGTGAAAATGTTATCATTCTGGGATCACTGTTGAATAATGTAAAAAATATTAACCAATTCTAACAGTTTATTTATGAGTCATAAACAAACAAGAATTTATTTCTTTTTTTATTTATCTTCATTAAAACAAAGCAAACTGTGATTATCCTGACAGTAATGTGAATCAATATGGAAAATACCCTGTACAGCCCTGTCAGCTCTGTACGCAGGTGTACCAATCAAATACAGTGTTGTTTTACACCTAAACACATGCTGTATGATTATGTCTGGAACTGTGTGTGCAATGCAATGTTTTGTAGAGCAACTTTAAAAAGTGTAACACCAAAACAAAACTCTAAGCTACCACTAAGCTCTGGTATTAGAGAACATTAAGGTTTCTCATGCAGCTTCAGAGCAGAAAGAAAGGGCGACCGAACCAGAACTTTATTTCAAGGTATGCTCCTTCAGGTAAATATCTTGCTCTGCACTAAACTGAATTACTCACCTGTAACAATGTAAACATGTTAATTGATTGAATGTAATTAGTTCGAATTAAAATTATATTTCATCAGAGCATGTTTTATGTTGAACTGTCTTCCATAAATATTAAAACCAGTATAAGACAAATTAAGTGCTTTGATAGTTTGACAAATCAGATCAAAGTCTGCAGAGCTTCCTAGATTGTAGCCATTCTGCTTCCTTAAAACCAAACTTCTATGTGCAGTTCTGCAGCTTGTTTTGTGCTGTTTTTATGTAGTGATTTGATTTGATTTAACACATCTGCACAGCTAATAAATGTATCTTTGGGGGTTAGAGAAAGGATTCACAAACACACAGGAGTGTTTAAATTCATCCAATCCTTCAGGTCTGCATCATTTGAATTGGAGAATGTGGTTCAGTTTGCCTATTCAAGGCTCTGCATTGCAGCTGTTTGACATGCAAAAACCTATTCTTCAGATGCATTCAAGTGTTCCTCTTAATACGGGTTGCTTCCTGCTCCCTCTCCCTCTGTCCCACACAAAGTCATTCCTCACCAGTTTACACATGTTGAGCAAAAACCGAAGCAGAAGCATTGATTGCAGGTTTGCAAAATTGAGTGAAGGGGAATATTTTTTCACAGCTAGCATTTAAAATCAAATCACATGAGGAAAAATGTACTGTAACTATGTCTTGGTAGTACAGTTGCCAAACTTACACAGAGTCATAGCTCTGTTGAGCAAACTATTCCCCCAGCTCTTAGCAGTGATGATTTTATGAGATTCTTCATAAATAAAATACATTTTATTAAAAATAAAATCATTGGCACCCTCCCAAACATGATTACTTCTTCCTCAGTAAATGAGTCAGTATCGGAAAGAACTGTAGAACCTCATTTGTGCTTAGGCTGTTTTGATTCAGTCGAGCTCTCGGAATTATCAAAAATATTAGCCTCATCTAAACCTTCAACTTGTATGTTGGACCCAATCCCAACCAAATTATTTAAAGAAGTGTTCCATTTGGTTCCTGGCCCCATTTTGGATATGATGAATCTATCCTTAGTAAACGGATACGTACCACAGGAATTTAAAATAGCTGTAATTAAACCTTTACTCAAGAAACCTTCCCTTGATCAAGATGACTTAGTGAATTACAGACCTATATCTAACCTTCCTTTCTTATCCAAAGTCCTTGAGAAAATAGTTGCTAATCAAGTCTGTGAACATCTAAACAGTAACGAGCTGTTTGAAGAGTTTCAGTCAGGTTTTAGAGCTCATCATAGCACTGAAACAGCACTGGTGAAGGTTACTGATGATATTCTCATGGCCTCAGATAATGGACTGGTGTCTGTTCTGGTTTTGTTAGATCTCAGTGCTGCTTTTGACACAGTTGATCATAATATTCTCTTAGAAAGGCTTGAACATATTGCAGGGATCAAAGGAAGAGCACTAGGCTGGTTTAAATCATATTTGTCTGATAGATTCCAGTTTGTTCATCTAAATGATAAATCATCTTCACTCTCAAGGGTTACTTGTGGAGTTCCACAGGGTTCTGTCCTTGGACCAATTCTTTTCACCATATATATGCTTCCAATTGGTAGAATCATTAGACAGCATGGGATAAATTTCCACAGCTATGCCGATGATACACAACTATATTTATCCATAAATCCTGATGAACCCAGTCAGTTAGGTAGATTACAGGCATGTCTGGAAGACATAAAAGCATGGATGACCCTAAACTTTTTGCTTTTAAATTCTGACAAAACAGAAGTTTCTGTCTTTGGACCAGAAGTTCTTAAACAGAAACTGATTAGTCAATCACTTCATCTGGATGGCATTAAATTGGCCCCCAGTAATAACGTAAAGAAGCTCTGCGTTATTTTTGACCAAGACTTGACATTTAAATCCCATATTAAACAGGTTTCTAGGATTTGTTTCTTTCACCTCCGGAATATTGCTAAAATTAGAAACATCCTGTCCAGGAGTGATGCTGAGAAACTAGTCCATGCATTTGTTACCTCAAGGCTGGACTACTGTAATTCTTTACTATCAGGAAGTCCACAAAATGCCATTAAAAGCCTTCAGTTGATCCAAAATGCGGCAGCAAGAGTTCTGATGAATATTAAAAAGAGAGATCCCATTTCTCCTGTTTTAGCTTCCCTTCATTGGCTCCCTGTTAAATCCAGAATAGAATTTAAGATCCTTCTTCTTACATACAAAGCCCTTAATAATCAAGCTCCATCATACATCAGAGATCTAATTGTTCCATATGTTCCTAACAGAGCCCTTAGCTCTCAGACTGCAGGTTTACTTGTAGTTCCTAGGATCTCTAAAAGTAGAATGGGAGGCAGATATTTGAGTTATCAGGCTCCTCTCCTGTGGAACCAGCTCCCAGCTTTAGTCCGTGAGGCAGACACTCTGTTTACTTTTAAGGCCAGGCTTAAAACTTTCCTTTTTGATAAAGCTTATAGTTAGAGTGGCTGAGGTCATCCTGAGCTATCTCTGTAGTTATGCTGCTATAGGCTTAGACTGCTGGAGGACAGACTTACCAATTTTCTTCACTCTGCTACTTCCTTTTCTCCTACTACTCTCCAGTTGTATTACAGTACATTCTGTTATTTCGACTGTTAACTTTGTTTTCTCTCAGTGTTTTTATCCCCATAGAAGATATACCTGGTCTGGTATCCTGCTTGGCTGCAATGCCCTGTTGGACGGGGGGCATCGAGTGGGATGATCCTCTCAGTAACTGAACATCCACTGTGTCCTGTTATCAACTTTTTACTTTCTGTAACATAGAAATTACTCTTATACCAGATTTTCTGTTCCTTCTGTGTCTCTGCTCTGTCTTCTCAAACCCCCAGACGGTCGTGGCAGATGGCCGCTCCTACTGAGCCTGGTTCTGTTGGAGGTTTCTTCCTGTTAAAGGGGAGTTTTTCCTCTCCACTGTCGCTACATGCTTGCTCAGTATGAGGGATTGCTGAAGGATTGCTGTGGTTGAAATCTGCCCAACCTCACGCCAATGACTGACGCAATCTGCTGGGATTCCTTAAATAGGAAACTTTTTAACTGATTGGAATGTTTGTATAATTGTATTGAAATAACTTCTTGTTAAGTGCCTTGAGATGACATCTGTTGTGAATTGGCGCTGTATAAATAAACTGAATTGAATTGAATTGAATTTATACATCAGTCCCTTCAGGAAACCTCCTGTGTCCACTGTTCTGTGATAGCCAAAAGGGAAACCAGTAAATCTTACTTCACGATGACCCAGATATCTGCCTTTAGCTGCTGCTGCAACCAGAGAACAGACAGATAGGTCCTGTTAAAGAAACAAAAAACTTCATTAGAAGAACCAGAACCCAGGTGGACATTTGTCTCCAGTAAAGAAAAATCATGTTCTAGATTCTAAGAAAAAGTAAATTGATTTTGGCCATTATATCACTAATAATCAGATTTTTGGGGGGGCCAAGATGGCACCAATAAGGAGTTTTCCTGTGATTACACTCGGCTCTCTAAGATACACAACTATAAGGTGATATATGAAACATATATTGAAACATTATAATAGAGCAACTTAAAGAGTAACTAAACCCCAAAACAACTTGTTTTTGCTTCTAAACTGTATAAATGGGTATTTACCAATGTAATCTTTCAGTTTCTGGGAATTTCTTTTACATTTTGGTGTAAACTTGTTTAATTCTACACTTTTTGGTCTAAGAACGTCTTAGTGCTGCCCCCTTAGGGTTGAAGGGTGGCCACTGCATTTGAATTTTGTGATTGGTGGAGAGCGGTACATCTTTACGTCACAGGCATTGACTGTGTCACAGGCATGGTCTCACAGACATACCCCTCCGTTCTTCCTGGCACCGCCCACTTTGTAGAATTATCAAATGTTGTCTGGGGGCGGGGTTATGATTTTTCAGGGGGTTCAGTTACACTTTAACCAGAAAAACATTTTCATCTGTCTCTGCACAAAAACATCCTCTAAGTTTATCACAGTAGACAATGAAAATGGCTATTAGATGCTAAACCGTAAGGCAGGTTTTGAGAGTTCAACCATGTGTGAATCAAACTAGCTTATTATTAATGCTCTGTCAGTTCATTTTTACACTTTCAAAACAAAGTAGCAAGCAAATTCCTAATTTTTGGACATCCATAAAAAACATGCTAAATAGACCACCTTGTCTGACAACGTCGTTATGTTCAAAGCCGGTGTTAGCAACAGTGGCATGATTGTTTACCACAGTTGTAATTCTGCTTTCAACCAGTAGGGAGGACAGGCGGGAAACTTATTATGTGTTGCTTTAAACAAAACGTGCAAAGTGTGTTTTTCCATATTGGGACCAAAACTGAATGTTCACAAGAAAATGGAAAGTTGTGCACAGAATCACTAATGCAGTGATGGTTATAGAGTCTAACTGCTCCATGTTATGGCTTCTTTGTGAGTTTAGGATGCAGCAGCCTGTCTCTAAAAGAGTGAGGCCTGTGGTGGAAGACATTATGCCAAAGTGATGTTATGTTTGCTAGAGTTCTCCTGTCAACCACCACCTGCAACCGCTTGGAGCTGGGCTTAACTGGCCCCAAACTGAATTATGCTTTGTTACTAGTTCATCTCTGAAACTAATGAACCTTTAAGAAATGTTTTGATTTGAGTTTTTGAATATCAAAATTTTGACTTTTTACATTTCAGAATATTCTGATTCATTTCAACTTGTATCTCTCACACAGGGTTAAAGAGTTATTTGCATGCTGGAGGACATTAAGTGTACAGTGATGATTACTTTAATTATTCATATCATGTTAAGTCCATTAACAGATCTTTGTGGTAGCACTGATAAAGATAATCTGCAGTTAGATTAGAAGGAATACTACAAATCTGTAAAGAGTTTCACAAAAATCATCAAATACTAAATAAATTATTACTGAGTCTTACAAAATTGTCAGACTGTGGCTAAATTTTCAGCAATACATTCCTTAATGTGTTTATTAGTGAAGTTTTAATGCTGACTGAACAAAAACACCCATTTCAAATTCCGCTTTCTGGGGTTTTTATTCAGTCTTTAGTAAATGTAAAGCTTGGGTTCAGAATTTTGGGTCCAAGTCCAAGTTAGTGAAGCTGTCATTACTGTAATAGGAAAATCTGGTGTGTCATGAAAAATGAACGTTTTGTGGGTTTTATGAATGGATCCTCATTCTGTCTCAACTTTCATAGCCCACTTGGGGACATTTTATGACAAATGGTTGGAAATACAAAACTGGGGGGGTGAAAAGCTTTGAAACTTCCTATCTTTATATCACCAATTTAACTCCTATGATTCAAATTCAATTCAAATTCAAATTCAAAAATACTTTATTGATCCCAGAGGGAAATTAAGTGCAGTTGTAGCTCATATAATTAATTCTTTAAGGAGTTGTTGTAGATGATGATGGCTGTGGGCAGGAAGGATTTCCTGTAGCGGTCTGTATTGCAGCGAAACTGAAGAAGCCTCCGACTGAAGACGCTCTGTTGTTGTATGACAGTCTCATGAGGAAGATGTTCAGGGTTGTCCATAATTCTTTTGATTTTATGAAGAATCCTTCTTTGCATTATCATCTCCAGATGTTCCACAGTCGTCCCAAGAACAGAACCAGCCTTCTTTATCAGGTTGTTTAGCCTTTTTAAATCCCTGGCTCTGATGCTGCTACCCCAACAGATGACAGCTGAAGAGATTACACTCTCCACAACAGACTTGTAGAAGATCTCCAGCATCTTGCTGCAAACCTTGAAGGACCTAAGCTTCCTGAAGAAGTACAGCCTGCTCTGTCCCTTCTTGTAGACGACTTCACTGTTCAGTCTCCAGTCCAGTCTGTTGTAAAGGTGAACTCTGAGGTATTTATACTCCTCAACCACCTCCACTTCTTCTCCCATGATGGAAACAGTGTTTGACTTATCCCTGTTTCTTCTCACATCTACAATAATTTCCTTTGTTTTGTTCACATTCAAGGTGAGACGATTGTTTCCACACCATGTCACAAAGCGGTCCACCAGCTCTCTGGATTCAGCTTCTTGTCCATCTCTGATCCATCTGAGTATTTCTGCAGATGACAGGTCTCTGATTTGTACTGGAAGTCTGAGGTGTACAGAGTGAAAAGGAATGGTGAGAGTACGGTCCCCTGTGGTGCTCCTCTGCTGCTGACCACCTGGTTTAACACAATTCTTCAGTCTCACAAATTGTGGTCTGTTGGTCAGGTAGTCATTGATCCAGGCGATTGTTGAGGGCTCCACCTGTGTCTTCAGGAGTTTCTGACAAAGCAAATCAGGCTGAATTGTGTTAAATGCACTGGAGAAATCAAATAACTTCTTGTTTGCTTACTCAGGGGTGCTAACAGGAGTCTCTCCAGGACCTTCATGATGTGGGATGTCAGGGCAACGGGTCTATAGTCATTGATGACTGATGGGTGAGTTCTCTTTGGTACTGGAACAAGGCAGGATGTCTTCCACAACACTGGAACCTTCTCCTGAGTTAGGCTAAGGTTGAAGAGGTGCTGCAGAATCCCACAGAGCTGCTCTGCACAGGCCTTCGGGATTCTGGGGCCGACACCATCTGGACCTGCAGCTTTGTTCCGCTTCAGTTTCTCCAGCTGCCTCTTCACCTGACTTTTGGAGACAGAGAAGTGGGAGGGGGAGGCAAAGGGGGTAGTAGCATTTCCTGACTTGGTTGAAGTCAAACTTGTGGAATCAGAAGAGTCCATGGCTGAGGTGAAGGATAAAACATCACAGGTGTAACAGGAAAGTTGATGATCAGAAGAGAGGGGGATGTCTGTTTGGCTGGGAACAGGAGAGGAGGATGCTGAGCTAGTTCCTGTACTGAACCTGTTGAAGAATATGTTCAGTTCATTGGCTCTGTCCAGACTTCCATCTATCCAATCCTTCCTGTCATTAAAGCCTGTGATCTTTCTCATTTCTGACCAGACATCTCGGATATTATCCCCCTGTTGTTTGTTCTCCAGCTTCTTTATCAATTTTATTTAATCATTTTACCTTCCTACTTACACTACAGGTGAAACTCAACAAATTAAAATATGGTGCAAAAGTACATTTATTTCAGTTATTCAACTTAAACGGTGAAACTGATATTTATATATCAGTAACTCATATATGAGTTAGACTCATATATGTCTCATATATGAGTCTAACTCAACCAGTATGTGAGATATTTCAATCCTTTACTTGTTATAATTTTGATGATTATGGCTTACAGCTTATGAAAACCTCACATTCAAAATCTCAGAAAAATGTGATTACATGAAATCAATAAAACAAGGATTTTAAATAGCAAAATGTGTGACCTCTGAAAAGAATAATAATGCATATGTACTCAGTACTTGGTTTGGCTCCTTTTGCATCAATGACTGCCTCAATGCGGCGTGGCATGGATGCTATCATCCTGTGACACTGCTGAGGTGTTATAGAAGATCAGGATGCTTCAATAACGCCCTTCAGCTCTTCTGCATTGTTCCGTCTCATGTCTCTCATCTTTCTCTTGGCAATGCTCCTTAGATTCTTTATGGGGTTCAAAGGTCAGGCCAGTTTGTTGGTCAATAAAGCCAGTAATCCCATGGTCTTTGAACCAGGTTTAGGTACTTTTGACAGTGTGGGCAGGTACCAAGTCCTGCTGGAAAATGAAGTCAGCATCTCCATAAAGCTGGTCTGCAGAAGGAAGCATGAAGTGCTCTGAAATATCCTGGTAGATGGCGCTGTTGACTCTGAACTTAATAAAGGCAAGGCAAGGCAATTTTATTTGTATAGCACACTTTCAACAACAAGGTAATTCAAGGTGCTTTACATGATTAGGGGATGAAGTAAAAACAGCAATAAGGCATAAACCATACACAAAACATATGATACATTAGACAATACTCAAAGGCAGCTCTAAAAAGATGTTTTTTAGCCTTGATTTAAAAGAACTCAGTGTTTCAGCAGCTTTGCAGTTGTCTGGAAGTTTGTTCCAGATTAGAGGAGCATATAAACTGAAAGCTGATTCTCCACATTTGGTTCTAACTCTGGGGATATAGACTGGAATTAGAAGACCTGAGTGTTCTGGTGGGTTGGTATAGTAACAGTAGATCTTCAACATACTTTGGTGCTAAGTCATTCAATGATTTATAAACTAGTAAAAGTATTTAGAAGTCTATTCTCTGAGCTAAAGGGAGCCAGTGTAAGGACTTTAGAACTGGGGTGATGTGCTATATGTTCCTGGTTCTAGTGAAGAACACGAGCAGCAGCGTTCTGGATCAGCTGCAGCTGTCTGATTGACTTTTTAGGCAGACCTGTGAAGACGCTGTTGCAGTAATCAATCCGACTAAAGATAAACGCATGGATGAGATTTTCGAAGTCCTGTTGCAACATCAGTCCTTTAATCCTAGAAATGTTCTTCAGGAGATAGAAGGCTGACCTTGTTATTGACCTTTATGTGACCCTGGAGGTTCAGGTCTGAGTCCATTACTACACCTAAATTTCGGGCCTGATCAGTATTTTCTAGCTGTGTTAACTGAAGCTGTGTGCTGACTCTTGATCGTTCCTCTTTAGGTCCAAAAATAATGACTACAGTGTAAATGCTGGCAAGGCCACTTTACTTTGCGCTTTTATTTTGAAGAGTACCACAGCACTTCCTCTTTTGTTGTCACACTTCTCCATCTGTTCTCAGTGAAACGACACAACCACGTTGCTTCAATGTGGGTAAACAACCTTTATTTTCTGGATTATTCATGTCAAACCATGTACTTAATTTATCTGTCATATACTATAACTTGGGCAAGTTTATACAATGTGGTTGAATTCAGGTTTTTTTTGTATATGTATGTCATTTGTTTGTGGTGATTGTTTATTTTATTTAAGAGAAAGAAAAGATGTCTTTAATTTCATTTTTATTCAAAGCTATGACATAAATAGTTTAAAGGTGCTGATTTTATGTCAATGTCACGATTTGAGTTCAACAAAATAATTTTCTAGGACGTAAAATGTGAACATTTCTGCATTTTCTACTAAAATATGTTATAAAAGCATTTGTTTGTGGATTTTTATAGGGCTCACGGTGCCATATTGTCGGTGGTGTAAAAGAAGAGAGAATAAAGTGGCATCAGTCTAAGCTCTCTGCGTTATGAGTGGTAATTCCAAGTGGGCAGCTGCAGTGAAAACTCTTTTGACTGCAAGAGACCTGCCATCCCTGCAGAGAACCTGACGCCATTTCATCAGGAATCCAGCTACCAACCTGTTACCAGCCAGCTGATCCACTCACATGCACAAACTGCACTTGCAAGGTTAGAAAGAACAGCACACTAAAGCTCATGACTCCAGATAGTGAAAGAGACATTGGGTACCAAGGAGGAACACTGGACTACTTACACACACACAAACTTAATGCATAACTAGAAACCCTTTAAATATTATTACGAGGTCAAAATAATTCATGGACTTCCAACAAACAATATTCCTGAATCTAGTTTCTAGGTGAGCGACACATGCGTTTTTGTGGAATAATAATTCATGAGATGTCTGTTTATGAAAAAGTTTAAAGAGTGAAGCTCATTAGCATTTACCTACAGAGCCAATTTATGAACATTTGTTGTTGCTGTTTTATGCTAAACATACCTTTGAATGTCCATAATCTGTAAATGCTTGACACAGCGTTACTCTGTGGTAAAGATTAACTACATCTTAAAAGTATAGAGTCAGGCAATAAGACAACCATAGCTACAGTCAACTTAAAACAGCTGTAGAAACAAAATGTCACTACCAGAACAGCAAACAGACAACCCCACAAGTGCACCACGCGAATCCAGCTCACCAAAAGAGGAAACAGGCAAGCCTACAAACCCACCACGAAAATCCAGCTCACATGAGAGAAAATTAACAGAGAAAGGCCTAGAGATGCAAAACCATGAGAAAACGTGATCAGAAAACGTAAAAAATCATTCAACAAAACTTATGACTCTTGGAAGCTCGTAGCAAGAGAAACTAGAAAAAAACTAAAATCCCTCTGCTCACTTGAAGACCTCAATAAACTGCAGCAAAATATTGAAGCAAAGCACGACGCTGTAAGTTCACAGTATGAACCGAACCTACGTAACAGTAACACCACACCTGACATACTCAACAAAATGGACGTCTGTGTTACGCTAACAAAGGAGGTATGTAACCTCATAAGTAACCATCTAAAGACTGTTCAGGAGAAATATAATAACCAACTTGAGAAAGAAAGAGTAAGAGAAGTGTTAAGCAAAAATGAATATGGGTCTGTTTTTGGCGACAGCATAACGGAAACTGCAAGCTCTTCAGAGTTGTCAGATCAATTGAGCAATCACTCTGGCTCATTCTGTACCTGCAGCAGTAGAGTACATGCAGAAGCAAAGCTTGCTGCTAAGCTGGAGCAATCAAAGGCAGCAAGAGCATCTTTACAAGTTAGAAACTGAATGGAAACTCAAAGAGGCAAAAATATCAGAGACTAAACTAAAGGAGGTGGAAATGGAACAACATTTGGAAAAAATAAAGAGCAAAACTACAGCAGTTACAAGCAGACAAAGAACTTGCTATAGAAACAGCTCTTGTGAAAGCGTACGACAGCTTTGAAGGGTTTGAGAACCACAACGGTAAAATTGACAACAAAAATAACTCTGCTTGCTACAGAAAGCAAACTGAACCTCAACTGAATTCAAACACTGCATCATTCCAACCTGACCAAGCAATTCCAGGAATGACAATGACCCAAGAGTCTGTCAGCTTAGCACAAGCAATCGCTAGCTCATTAAGTATGAATCACTTGCCAGTCCCTGAGCCCACCGCGTTCAGTGGTGACCCTTTACAGTTTACTGATTGAAAAATATAATTCGGGACTGACCGAAAACCCCTTCCAGCAAGCAAGAATATGTTTTATCTTAAAAATTATCTAGCAGGAGAAGCACGCAAAGCTGTAGAATGTTTCTTTTATCAAGATTCAGAAAATGCAATGGAGCATGGAAGGTCTTACAGGACAGATATAGGAACCCATTCATTATACAGAAAACATTTCGTGATAAACTCATGAGATGGCCAAAAATCAACACAAATGACCCACTAGTGTTACGAGAGTTTGCAGATTTCCTCAAAGGATGCTCTGAAGCAATCCCACATGTCAAAGGACTGGCCATCCTAAATGATTGTGAGGAAAATCATAAATTGCTCAAAAAACTGTCAGAATGGATCGTGCGCAAGTGGAGTCGAATTGTTGTAGATGAACTTGACAAATCTGGAACCTATCCAAATTTTGCATGCTTCACAGACTTCCTGAGTAGAGAAGCACGGATAGCTTGAAACCCGATAGCTTCGCCACTGTTGATGAATTTCAAACCTGTAGATAAACTGTAGAGCCAAAGTCTTCAACACAAAATGCAACCAAAGAGTTCCTCTCAAGAGAAACAAGACACAAACCTTAGTAAATCAAAATCACCTTGTTCTGTTTGTAAAAATGAAACTCATGGAATCTCAAAGTGTCCCATTTTCGGAGCTAAGAGTGTTGAAGATAAAGAAAACCATTCAAAATCGACTCTGCTTTGGATGTTTAAGAAAGGGTCATATCACCAAAGATTGCAAAAGGCGACACACGTGCAACATTTGTGAGCGTCGTCATCCAACCTGCTTGCATGAAAACAGGAAGCAAAAACCTATAGAAGCAAAAACAAATAGCTCCACTCCCACGAAGGACCTGCAAGCCAGGAAACTTACAAGGTCATGTCTCATACATCAACACAACGCATTTCTGCTACCTCAAGTATTGTCCCATTCTTTGTGTCTTCTGTACAAGAGCCACCCACACAGAGAAATACTCACCTATGCATTACTAGGGTTAGGGTTAGACACACAAAATGACTCAACATTTGTCTTGGAAGACATACTTGATCAACTGAATGTGGATGTCCAATCAGTGAAACTGAAACTCAGTTCCATGACGGCCATTGACACAGTCATCTCGAGTAAGAGTGTTCATGGTTTACAAGTTAGAGGACTCCACTCTGAGAATTGTATCCAACTACAACAGGCTTATTGCCCGCGACTTTATCCCAGTGGACAAGTCTTACATCCCGACGAAGGAAACAGCATTACTGTGGCCTCATCTCAGAAGCTTGGCAGATAATTTGCCACCTCTCCAAGATTGTGATGTAGGGGTCCTGATTGGATATTACAGTCCATGAGCGCTGGGTCCTCTCGAAGTCATCATAGACAAGCATGAACCCTGCGCACAAAGGTCAAAACTAGGATGGAGTATAATCGGCTCCTCAAACCCCCACCTAGACAGACATGGATACCAGAGCTTTGTGCATCGGCTCACAGTAAAAGAGTTGCCTGTTCCATCAGCAACAGATGTTCTAAAGGCCCTGGAATCGGATTTTGCTTAGAGAACCTATAAGATCAAATATGTGTCCCAAGACGATGTCCATTTCATACAGTTCCTCAGTAACCACATCACACAAAGGGAAGACGGACATTACGAAATGCCTCTCCCTTTCAAAGGCAACAGCCCACCCAACCTGCCAAACAATAAGAAGTTAGCCACAGCCTCTCTACAGTGTCTCAAGAAAAAACTAAAGGCCAACCAACAATACTACGATCAGTACAGAACGTTCATGGATGAAACCATCAACAGGGGTGATGAAGAGCCTGCTCCTACAGCATCTCAGGGGCAGACCAAGGGGTACCTACCACACAAACTAAGAGTTGTTTTTGACTGTTCGGCTAAATCCCATGGTAAATCTCTAAATGACACCCTATTAACTGGACCTGATCTCATCAATCCTCTGGTGGGAGTGCTTGCAGATTTAGGAAGGAAGCCGTAGCCTTAATCTGTGATATTGAAAGAATGTTATATCAATTCGCTGTCACCCCTAAATCCAGAAACTATCTGAAATTCCTCTGGTGGAAAGATAGTGATTTGGAGAAGGAACCTCAGGAATACAGAGGTTCATCTCTGGAGCTGCGTCATCTCCAGGATGCGCCAATTTTGGTTTAAAGCATCTTGCATGACAACATCAAGCAGACTATCCTCTAGCATCAGCCTTTGTGGAGAAAAACATCTACTTTGAAAGATCAGTCTTCGACCCACCATGGTTATTTGTCTGTCATCACCTTGCTCTATGATCCACTTGGATTTATCGCTCCATTTAGCCTAAGTGGAAAACGTATCCTCAAGAGCTTTGTTACAGAGGCATCGGATGGGATGACCCACTCCCAGAAGATGTGAAGCTACGGTGGAAGAAATGGATAAATGGTATTTTCAAGTTGAAGGAGTCTCAATTCCAAGATGTTACTACCCACACAACTTCCAAAACATTGTCAGAGTAGAGCTACACCATTTTTTGGGACGCCAGCTGCGTAAAATATGGTGCATGTTCTTACCTGAGGTACAAAAATGACAAGGGCAACGTTCATTGCAGCCTTGTGATGGAAAAAGCAAGGGTCGCACCCTCAAAGGTCACAAGCATCACGAGGCTCGAACTCATATTTGTAGCAAACCGTGTTCAACTTATCAGAGACAACAGTAATCCTAATCAATGGTATTATGTGGACACCTCAGAAAACCCAGCGGATCATGCATCCCAAGGACTTCATGTTTCAGACATCCACTCAACAAACTGGCTGTGATGACCAAAGCTTCTCTGGGAACGTGAGTTACATCTAACACCCAGCTGAGTTACTCGTCAGTGATCCTTAAGTCAAGACAATTCAGGTGCTTGCAACTGAAGTCATTATCTTCAATGATATTCTCGACAGTCTAAATCAATTTTCCTCTTGGACAAAACTCATAAGGGTGGTCGCAAGAATCAAAAGACTAAGTTCTCAACAAAAACACACTCAACATGTGACTGTCGAGGAGAGTGAGAAGGCTGCCGAAGCATTGAGAAAGATCGTACAGCAGCAACCATTCCCTCATGAAATAAAAACGCTTCAAACTGAAAAGGACCTTCCAAACTCATGCTCTCTCTTCAGTCTTGATCCCATCTGTTCTGAAGGACTCCTGTGTGTTGGTGGGAGATTAAAGGGGTTGTCTCTTTGTCACAAAGTGAAGCACCCACTCATCTTACCATGCAAGAGTCATATAACCAAGCTGATTGTGTCCCACTCCCATGCTATAACATGCCATCAAGGTCGAAGCCAGACACAAATGGAGCGTAGAACAAATGGATTCTGGGTCATTGGTGGGAGCAAGCTGGTGGCAAAACTGATACACACCTGTGTGCTTTGCAGGAAACTTCGATGACCTACAGAGAGCCAGCGGATGCCTGAACTCAGTAAAGAACATCTTGAGGCCTCAGCACCTTTCACATTTAGCGGCATGAACTGCTTCGGGCCTGTTCATTGTAAAAGCAGCCCGCAAAGAACACAACAGATATGGTCTGATTTTCACATGTCTGTATTCAAGAGCTGTCCATATTGAAATGCTTGAAGATTTGTGAACAAACTCTTTCATCAATGCATTCATCAGCCTTAGAGGAGCTGTCCAGCTATTACACTGCGACCAAGGTTGTGTTCAACGCCCCTTCCGCCAGCCATTCAGGAGGTGTCTGGGAAAGGCAAATAAGAATAGTCAGGGATGTGTTGAATGCCACCTTCGCACATTGCCCAGGTCGACTTGATGATGCCTCTCTCAGAATGCTGCTATATGAGGCCTTGGCTATTGTCAACAATATTGCCCACTATCAATTAGAGGAATCAATTATCCTCATGCACTGGAACCTTTAATGTCGAATCACCTCATCATGATGAAAACAAAAGTTGCGCTTCCACCCCCCGGGAGTGTTCGTGAAGGATGATTAGTACACCACAAAAAAAAGGAGAAGAGTCCAGTATTTCATTGAACAGTTCTGGGGTCGCTGGAAAAGAGAGTATTTGCTCAACATATCAACAAGGCAAAAATGGCCCTTATCTCGGCGTAACCTCAAGGTCAATTATATTGTCATTATCAAAGATGACAGCCGTTCACAAAACCATGGGCAGCTAGGATGAATTGGGGAGAGAAAGCCTCAAAGAAAGCAAGATGCCCCCTCTAAACCTTCAGTTATTGAGAGACCAATCCAATAAATAGTACTACTCTTTGAGAATTAAATAAAACTAAAATATGATAAGACAATAATAGTTATGTTTATACATTACCTTAATGCATTACGTACACTCACCTGTATACCTCTGATAGTTCAATACAGTCATCCATTAATTAGTTTAAGAAATCCTTTACAATTCACTTGCTTTGTAAATTTGTTCATTGTATGAGGATTTGGTGGGAGTGTAAATGCCGGCAAGGCCACATTGCTTCAGAGTGGGTAAACAACCTTTATTTTCGGGAATATTCATGTCAAACCATGTACTTTATTTATCTGTCATATGCTATAACTTGGGAGAGTTTATACAAAGTGGTTGAATTAGTTTTTTTTGTATAAGCATGTCATTTGGTTGTGGTGTGGAAAGACTGGCAAAGAGATGTGCATGGAGGAGGCTGCTAGCAGGTTCAGCAAGATTAGCACCCTTGGAAGAAGAAAGAGGTTTGTAATGATTGCAAACGATTGTTTATTTTATTTAAGAGAAAGAAAAGTTGTCTTGAATTTCATTTTTATTCAAAGCTGTGACATAAATTGTTTAAAGGTGCTGATTTTCAGTTGATCCAAAATGCGGCAGCAAGAGTTCTGATGAATATTAAAAAGAGAGATCACATTTCTCCTGCTTTAGCTTCCCTTCATTGGCTCCCTGTTAAATCCAGAATAGAATTTAAGATCCTCCTTCTTACATACAAAGCCCTTAATAATCAAGCTCCATCATACATCAGAGATCTAATTGTTTCATATGTTCCCAACAGAGCACTTTGCTCTCAGACTGCATGTTTACTT
The DNA here is from genome assembly GCA_963556495.2 of Valencia hispanica. Taxonomy (NCBI): domain Eukaryota; kingdom Metazoa; phylum Chordata; class Actinopteri; order Cyprinodontiformes; family Valenciidae; genus Valencia; species Valencia hispanica. The sequence goes on from OY747715.1 coordinate 49,508,608, forward strand.
GTAGTTCCTTATTTCTAAAAGTAGATTGGGAGGCAGATCTTTTAGTTATCAGGCTCCTCTCCTGTGGAACCAGCTCCCAGCTTTAGTCCGTGAGGCAGACACTCTGTTTACTTTTAAGGCTTGGCTTTAAACTTTCCTTTTTGATAAAGCTTATAGTTAGAGTGGCTAAGGTCATCCTGAGCTATCTCTGTAGTTATTCTGCTATAGGCTTAGACTGCTGGAGGACAGACTTACCAATTTTCTTCACTCTGCTACTTCCTTTTCTACTAATACTCTCCAGTTGTATTATAGTACATTCTGCTATTTCGACTGTTAACTTTGTGTTCTCTCAGTGTTTTTCTCTCCATAGAAGATATACCTGGTCTGGTATCCTGCTTGGCTGCAATGCCCTGTTGGACGGGGGGCATCGACTGGGATGATCCTCCCAGTAACTGAACATCCACTGTGTCTGTTATCAACTTTTTACTTTCTGTAACATAGAAAGTTCTCTTATATCAGATCTTCTGTTCCTTCTGTGTTTCTGCTCTGTCTTCTCAAACCCCCAGACGGTCGTGGCAGATGGCCGCTCCTACTGAGCCTGGTTCTGTTGGAGGTTTCTTCCTGTTAAAGGGGAGTTTTTCCTCTCCACCGTCGCTACATGCTTGCTCAGTATGAGGGATTGCTGAAGGATTGCTGTGGTTGGAAAGTCTGCCCAACCTCACGCCAATGACTGACGCAATCTGCTGGGATTCCTTAAATAGGAAACTTTTTAACTGATTGGAATGTTTGTATAAATGTATTGAAATGACTTCTTGTTAAGTGCCTTGAGATGACATCTGTTGTGAATTGGCACTATATAAATAAACTGAATTGAATTGAATTGATTTTATATAAATGTCACAATTTGAGTTCATAAAAATAATTTTCTATGACGTAAAATGTGAACATTTCTGCATTTTCTACTAAAATGTGAACATTTCTGCATTTTCTACTAAAACATGTTATAATAGCATTTGTTTGTGCATCTTTATAGTTTTCACTGTGCCATATTGTCGGTGGTGTAAAAGAAGAGAGACTAAAGTTGCATCAGTCGAAGCTGTCTGCGTCATGAGTGGTAATTACAAGTGGGCACCTACATTCAGTTTTGTTTCTGTTCAGCTGGAGAAAGTTATAGGACATCCATCCAATGATTTGCTCGATGCCTTTACTCAGGTTTTGGATGGGTTCAAAGCCACCTGGTGACATTATAATGCAGAGCTGAGTATCATCTGCATAGTTATGGTAGTTAATCTTACTGGTTCTTACAAACTAGGTTAGTGGGAGCATGTAGATATTAAATAAGAGGGGCCCCAGGATGGAGCCCTGGGGCACCCCACATGTGACTTCTGTTCGTTCTGATGAAAAGTTTCCTATTAAAACAAAGAAGTCCCCGTTCTTTAGGTATGACTCAAACCAGCCAAGTACTGAACCAGAGAGTCCGACCCAGCTCTCCAGTCGTCCCAATAGTATATCATGATCAACAATGTCAAATGCTGCACTGAGGTCCAACAGAACCAGCACTGTGGTTCTACCACAGTGTGTATTTATCAGATGTCATTGAAGAATTTGCCGAGGACAGTCTCAGTGCTGTGGTAAGCATGGAAACCAGACTAAAAAAAACATCAAAGCAGTTGGTCATTGTTAGGGAGCTGTTTAACTGTTGAAACACAGCTTTTTTACTAATGAATGGAAGATTAGATATTTGGCTGTAGTTCTGCATTAACATGTCCAGATTATTCTTCTTTAGCAGTGGTTTAATAACTGCTGTTTTCAAAGCCTCAGGGAAGACACCTGACAGGAGGAATGTGTTCACTATTTGAATGAGATCAGACCCAATGAAAGTGAAAACTTTCTTAAGGAAAACTGTGGGTAGGATATCAAGACAGCAAGAGGAGGAGCTTAATTGGTTAATGATTTCTTCAATGTTTTTTTGGTTTAATTCATGGAATTCTGACATTTTCTCTGCATTGGTGTTAATTGGGTATAACATTGTCGCTGCTGTGACGGGGTAACCCGTATTGCGTCATTGCATCATTTCCTGTTGTCGCTCTTGCACTCCTTGTAAGCTGTTTGGTGTTCAGACTCTCTTGAATTGATCTTATTTTCTCTGTGCTGAGGCCTTTCTAAGTTATTTTAACACACAAGCACGCTAAAACACACGTTTTGTGGTGGTGTACTTTACGTTTTAGGAACTCCTTGTGTTTCACACAGTTTTTCTTGGGGTGGTAAGGTCTCGCTAGCTCAGTTAGCTTAGCTTCATTGCGGCTATGGCTACTCTTCTTTCTCCTGTCTCTAACTCTTCTCTTCTCTCTTGCTCTCTGTGTAAGATGTTTAGTTACTTCCTTGCCTCCTTTAGTGATAATGGTAACTGTAATAAATGTAATATTTTTGTAGCTTTGGAGGCGAGGGTATCAGAATTAGAAGCACGGCTCCGCGCTGTTGAAAAACCAGCAGATAGCCGAAGCCCATTAGCCAGCGCGGAGCCAACAAGGATAGAACCCCCTAGCTGTCCTCCGGTAGAACCCGCGCAGCCGGGACCTCAGGCCGGCTGGGTGACTGTACGTAGGAAGCATAGTTCTAGGACCCAGCCCATGGGCCACCACCAACCGGTCTGCGTTTCTAACAGATTTTCCCCGCTCAGCGACACACCCGCTGAGAAGCCAACCCTGCTAATTGGCAGCTCCATAGTCAGAAACGTGGCATTAGAGACACCATTGACCATAGTCAAATGTTTGCCAGGGGCCAGAACAGGTGACATCAAATCCTACCTGAAACTGCTGGCTAAAGATAAGCGTAAATACAGTAAGATTGTTATTCAGGCTGGCAGTAATGACACCCGGTTACGCCAATCGGAGGTCACAAAAATTAGTGTTGTGTGTAAGTTTGCCAAAACAATGTCAGACTCGGTAATCTTTTCTGTTCCCCTGCCTGATCGGACCAGTGACGACATGTTTAGCCGCATGCTGTCATTCCATCAATGGTTGTCTAGTTGGTGTCCTGCAAACGATGTGGGCTACATTGATAACTGGTGAACATTTTGGGGAAAACCTGGTCTGATCCGGAGAGACGGCATCCATCCCACTTTAGATGGAGCAGCTCTTCTTTCTAGGAATATGGCCGAATTTATTAATCCTCCAAAACACTGTCAACCCAGGGTCCAGACCAGGAAGCAGAGTCGTAGTTTAACCCACCTCTCTGCTGCTTCTGTACTGTTACTCACCCAAAACCCTATAGAAACAGTGTCTTGCCCACGGCCAAAATTAAATGGATTAAAAGTTAAGCCGACAAAAGCAAATTATGGAAATCTCATAAAGATAAATGCGACTTTGACTGAACAGAAAAATAAATCTATTAAATGTGGTTTATTAAACATAAGATCTCTCTCCTCAAAGACTTTGTTAGTAAATGACTTGATTTGTGATAATCACATTGATTTCTTTTGTCTCACAGAAACCTGGTTGCAGCAGGAGGATTATGTCAGTATAAATGAGTCAACTCCTTCCAGTTATTTAAATTTTCACATTCCTAGAAGTACTGGGCAAGGAGGAGGAGTTGCAACCATTTTTCATTCTGATTTACTAATTAGTCCCAGACCAATTGATAGCTACAGTTCTTTTGAACATCTAACCCTTAATTTTCCTCATCCAAGTTGCAAAACATTAAGACCATTTTTGTTTGTGGTTTTGTATCGTCCACCAGGCCCTTACTCTCAATTCTTGGATCAGATTTAAAAATTTTTATCTGATTTAGTATTAAATACTGATAGGGTCATTATAGTGGGGGACTTCAATATTCATGTGGATACTGAAAGTGATAGCCTAAATGCAGCCTTTAATGCTATTTTAGACACAATTGGCTTTACTCACAAAGTACAGGGATTGACCCACTCGGGTAAACACACTTTGGACCTTGTACTGACATACGGTATTGAGTGTGAGGAAATAACAGTCCACCCTCATAACCCAGTCCTATTTGACCACTTCTTGATAACTTTTGAACTTGCTTTAACTGACCATCTTAAATCTGAAAGAAAATTTCATTATAGTAGAGCTTTATCAGACAATGCTGTAACATCTTTTAAAGAATCTGTTCCATTCTTACTTTCCTCAGTGTCTAAGAGTAACACAGTGGATGGCAGCAATTCTATCTCTAACCCTTCAGAAATTGATGGTCTGGTTCACAGCGTTACTTCCTCATTGTGTTTGGCATTAGATAGTGTAGCCCCCTTAAAAAAGAAATTGGCTAGCCATAGGAGGGTGACAATTCAATTCAATTCAGTTTATTTATATAGCGCCAATTCACAACAGATGTCATCTCAAGGCACTTAACAAGAAGTCATTTCAATACATTTATACAAACATTCCAATCAGTTAAAAAGTTTCCTATTTAAGGAATCCCAGCAGATTGCGTCAGTCATTGGCGTGAGGTTGGGCCCCGTTGATGCAGACTTTCCAACCACAGCAATCCTTCAGCAATCCCTCATACTGAGCAAGCATGTAGCGACGGTGGAGAGGAAAAACTCCCCTTTAACAGGAAGAAAACTCCAACAGAACCAGGCTCAGTAGGAGCGGCCATCTGCCACGACCGTCTGGGGGTTTGAGAAGACAGAGCAGAGACACAGAAGGAACAGAAGATCTGATATAAGAGAACTTTCTATGTTACAGAAAGTAAAAAGTTAATAACAGGACACAGTGGATGTTCAGTTACTGGTAGGATCATCCCAGTCGATGCCCCCCGTCCAACAGGGCATTGCAGCCAAGCAGGATACCAGACCAGGTATAAACCTGGTTTAACGCAGAGTTGCGTACTTTAAAGCAGAATACTAGGAAGTTGGAGAGAAAATGGCGCTCTACACGCCTAGAGGATTCCTATTTAACCTGGAATAACAGTCTACTGCTGTATAAAAAGACCCTTCGACAAGCTAGAACAGCATATTTTTCATCATTAATAGAGGCGAATAAAAACAATCCTAGGTTTCTTTTTAGTACAGTTGCCAAACGTACACAGAGTAATAGCTCTGTTGAGCCAACTATTCCCCCAGCTCTTAGCAGTGATGATTTTATGGGATTCTTCATAAATAAAATTTATTCTATTAAAAATAAAATCATTGGCATCCTCCCAAACATGATTACTTCTTCCTCAGTAAATGACGCAGCATCAGAAAGAACTGTAGAACCTCATTTGTGCTTAGGCTGTTTTGATTCAGTCGAGCTTTCGGAATTATCAAAAATATTAGCCTCATCTAAACCTTCAACTTGAATGTTGGACCCAATTCCAACAAAATTATTTAAGGAAGTGTTCCATTTGGTTCCTGGCCCCATTTTGGATATGAGGAATCTATCCTTAGTAAACGGATACGTAGAACAGGAATTTAAAATAGCTGTAATTCAACCTTTACTCAAGAAACCTTCCCTTGATCAAGATGACTTAGTGAATTACAGACCTATATCTAACCTTCCTTTCTTATCCAAAGTCCTTGAGAAAATTGTTGCTAATCAAGTCTGTGAGCATCTAAACAGTAACGAGCTGTTTGAAGAGTTTCAGTCAGGTTTTAGAGCTCATCATAGCACTGAAACAGCACTGGTGAAGGTTACTAATGATATTCTCATGGCCTCAGATAATGGACTTGTGTCTGTTCTGGTTTTGTTAGATCTCAGTGCTGCTTTTGACACAGTCGATCATAATATTCTCTTAGAAAGGCTTGAACATGTTGCAGGGATCAAAGGAACAGCACTAAGCTGGTTTATATCATATTTGTCTGATAGATTCCAGTTTGTTCATCTAAATGATAAATCTTAGACAGCATGGGATTAATTTCCACAGCAATGCCGATGATACACAACTATATTTATCCATAAATCCTGATGAACTCAGTCAGTTAGGTAGATTACAGGCATGTCTGGAAGACATAAAAACATGGATGACCCTAAACTTTTTGCTTTTAAATTCTGACAAGACAGAAGTTGCTGTCTTTGGACCAGAAGTTCTAAAACAGAAACTGATTAGTCAATCACTTCATCTGGATGGCATTAAATTGGCCCCCAGTAATAACGTAAAGAACCTCTGCGTTATTTTTGACCAAGACTTGACATTTAAATCCCATATTAAACAGGTTTCTAGGATTTTGTCATGGCCCACGTTTCACTTGCACTTCCTCCTCACTTGTGTCTCCCTGCTATCATGCCTCATGCTGTGCACCAGCCTGATTAGCTCGTTGACTTCACCTGCACTCACCACTACTTAAGCTCTCCTCACTCTCCACTCCCCTGCCAGATTATTGAAAACCTTTGTGGCAAGTAGAAATCCAGCGTCCTCCAAGATTCATGTTTTTTGCCCTCCATGTGTATGACCTTGTTTTTGCCTCCTGGATTCAAGTGTTTTTCGCCTTACCCCAGTCGGCTCCTTCCTGCCTCTCTGACTCCGGAAACCGGACCTCCACTCGGCTCTTCAACTCTGATTCTAGCTTACCCCCTTGGATGAGTATAACGCCTTCTGCCTCTCCGTGTATGATCTTTGCTTGTTCCCCTCATCCTCGATTTCTAGCCTGCCCCATCCTAAATTTGATTAACTGCTGCTCAAGTCTGCAAGCTCTTCTGCTCACGGCACCGTCTGAAGAGGAGCCCTTGGAAACCCCACAATCCCTCCACGTGACCGCTGGTCAGGATCTGCCTCCCCGCTCCAACATCGCCCCATCTAGGACCCTCAAGCAGCAGGTTGGTGGCACAGAAGTACCTTGCCGTTTTTTCCCTGTGGAGGCTTTATACTCACCTCAACCGTTTCTCCAGTGAGCCTGCAGCTGTCCAGTTTCCTTCCAGGAAAAATCAGCAACAAATAAAACTTATTCATTCACCCATTCCTGTGTTGTGGCTGATTTTACAGGTCCTCTTGGTACCATTACAGATTTCTTTATTTCACCTCCGGAATATTGCTAAAATTACAAACATCCTGTCCAGGAGTGATTCTGAGAAACTAGTCCATGCATTTGTTACCTCAAGGCTGGACTACTGTAATTCTTTACTATCAGGTAGTCCACAAAATGCCATTAAAAGCCTTCAGTTGATCCAAAATGCGGCAGCAAGAGTTCTGATGAATATTAAAGAGAGATCACATTTCTCCTGTTTTAGCTTCCCTTCATTGGCTCCCTGTTAAATCCAGAATAGAATTTAAGATCCTTCTTCTTACATACAAAGCCCTTAATAATCAAGCTCCATCATACATCAGAGTTCTAATTGTTCCATATGTTCCTAACAGAGCCCTTAGCTCTCAGACTGCAGGTTTACTTGTAGTTCCTAGGATTTCTGAAAGTAGACTGGGAGGCAGATCTTTTAGTTATCAGGCTCCTCTCCTGTGGAATCAGCTTTAGTCCGTGAGGCAGACACTCTGTTTACTTTTAAGGCCAGGCTTAAAACTTTCCTTTTTGATAAAGCTTATAGTTAGAGTGGCTAAGGTCATCCTGAGCTATCTCTGTAGTTATGCTGCTATAGGCTTAGACTGCTGGAGGACAGACTTACCAATTTTCTTCACTCTGCTACTTCCTTTTCTCCTACGACTCTCCAGTTTTATTACAGTACATTCTGTTATTTCGACTATTAACTTTGTGTTCTGTGTTTTTCTCTCCAAAGAAGCTACACCTGGTCTGGTATCCTGCTTGGCTTCAATCCCCTGTTGGACTTTGATGATGCTCCCAGTAACTGAACATCCACTATGTGCTGTTAAACTTTATACTTTCTGTAACATAGAAAGTTCTCTTATATCAGATCTTCTGTGTTTCTGCTCTGTCTTCTAAAACCCCCAGACGGTCGTGGCAGATGGCCACTCCTACTGAGCCTGGTTCTGTTGGAGGTTTCTTCCTGTTAAAGGGGAGTTTTTCCTCTCCACCGTCACTACATGCTTGCTCAGTATGAGGGATTGGTGAAGGATTGCTGTGGTTGGAAAGTCTGCATCAACGGGGCCCAACCTCACGCCAATGACTGACGCAATCTGCTGGGATTCCTTAAATAGGAAACTTTTTAACTGATTGGTATGTTTGTATAACTGTATTGAAATGACTTCTTGTTAAGTGCCTTGAGATGACATCAGTTGTGAATTGGCGCTATATAAATAAACTAAATTGAATTGAACATTGGTAATGAGTTCGGTACTGAGGTATAGACTGACCGTCTAATTCTTAGTCTTTTCAGTGAAAAGCTGGCAAATTCATTGCAGGCCCTGGTAGAATTTAGTTCAGGGGCTACTGTCACTGGAGGATAAGTTAGTCTTTCCACTGTTGCAAACAGAGTCCGTGCATTAATGTTTCTGTTACTTATTTCGGCAAAGAACGATTCCCTCCCATCTTTTAAAGTTCTAGATCTCACAGAGAATCTGAAATCAAGTTTTCCGCCATTTTCTTTTGGCTTGTCGACATTCAAGCCTAGACTTTGATAAAACGGGAAATTACTGCAGGGTTAAGAATCATTTATCATGCATATTGGTTAACTTGGAATTTGTGAAGAATACAATAGGTGGGGATTTGCAAGGAATAAAATGATGGGGGACACTGACTAACCTCTGCGTGTATGTCTTGTGTGATATGTCCCTGTTTAAATGTTTGAGTAATGATTTATATTCAATTCAAATTCTAAATTACTTTATTAATCCCAAAGGGAAATTAAATGTTGTAATTCATTACTCAAGTTTCTTTAAAGATTTGTTGTAGATGCTGATGGCTGTGAGAAGGGATAATTTCCTATATGCTCTGCAGATCTGGACAAGCCTCTGACTGAAAACGCTCTGTAGTTGTATGACAGTCTGTTGTACAGGATGCTCAGGGTTGTCATTAATGTTCATTTTATGAAGAATCCTTTTTTTGCACACCAATCTCCAGAGGGTTCTCAGCATCAAACCTCTTTGCCAGCAATCTCACATTGCCCAAGATGATTGATGGACATGCTTTGAACTTCCTCCTTTTCTCCCTCCCACTTTGCTCCTGCTCTGTATCCATGGCATCTCCTTTTTTAACTAATCAGGGTTTTGTGGCTGCAGTTGAGGTATTATTTGAGCTTTTGTGATGTTAATCATCTGATTCCAGTTGTAAGCTACTTAGTTGCCACGGTTATGCATCATAACAAATGTCCAAAAAGGGGAAAAAAAGAATCGGCAAAAATCCTTCCAGATGCACAGCATTCAAAACAGGAGAGGACAGCTGTCCACAAAAATGTGTCTACCAGAAATGGAATAAAGGTTTTGAAAAAGACAAATCAGAACGAAAGTAACAGAGCTACTCCAACATACTGCCACCTTGAGCTCATTCAGAATATTGAATGCGTAAATATAATTGTGCATTTAAATTTGGTTTCCACAGGGGTCCTGAGATAATGAATATGATAATTTGTGTCAACATAATGCTTATATTAACTGAACAAGAATTGAGTTGGTTTTTAAAGGGAAAATATAGATGGAGCGCCGCCCCCCCAGTGTTTCCCATATGTATTTTATTTTATTTTTTAAATAATCACATATTCTAAGTTAACTGTTAGTTTAAATTCGTAACAAAGTATCATATATAAAAATATCATTTTCGGAGAAAAAGCTCCCGCTGCGTAGCAGCTGGGGCGACAGAAAGATTGCCCCAAGCAGTGCATCAGCCAGCCAATTAGTGACAAGAAATTCGCACATAGCAACAGGAATTTATCCAATCAGCGTCATTGATTCGGCCGCATGAAGGGCAATAGAGAAATCGCCCCAAGGCTGGTGTGAGGGCGGGCAAGATATCTGTTGGTGATATTGGCAATGTGATTTCTCTGCCACAAGGGGGCGCTGCTGTAAGAGGTAACAGCTTTGAGTGTAAATTTTTGTGTAAACCTAATAAGTTATTTGTTTCCAGTTTGGTTCTAAACTTGTTTGTGCAATATTGTATTTATGTTTAGAATAAGAATGCCTCAAGTTGTTAATATTGGCATTAAAATAATCACTATTTCACATAGTACTGGTATCCAGCTATTTATGTTCAATTGTTTTGGGATGATTATTGAAAATGACTTGATAAGCTATATGCACAGCTCCACTACTTCCTGAACTAAGTACAGCCCTTTTATTTCCTGTCTGTATTGGACAAACTGATCAATCCAGGGGCCTGTTTCACAAAGCAGGTTGAACAAACTCTGAGTTAAAACCTCGACTCTGAGTTGGCTAACTCTGAGTTGGCTAACTCTGAGTTGGCTAACTCTGAGTTGGCTAACTCTGAGTTGGCTAACTCTGAGTTGGCTAACTCTGAGTTGGCTAACTCTGAGTTGGCTAACTCTGAGTTGAAAAACTCTTGAGTTTTCAGTTTCAGAACAGGTGTTAACAATCAGATCAATCAACTCTGAGTTAAAGTAACTCTGAGTTACACTCGTGCATGAGGATAAAAAGCCCTCATCAATGGGACACAGATAACATGATTCACCATGGCAACCAGTGAAAAAAAGGGCAGATCCTCCTACTTCTCCCCAGTGGAGATGGAAATATTAATGACAGCATACGCTGAAAATGAGCATATCCTTAAAAAAAAAAGCAATACTGTGGCAGCGGCAAAAGAGAGAGAGCTTGTGTGGCAGAAAATTGCTGATCAAGTCAATGAGTGAGTATTAATTGGAGGGGAAAAAAGACATGTTTGGTCTTAAATGTTCCACTCATTCAACATTGATATCTTACATGTTTTTTTGAGCACATAGGTGCAACCCAGCAGGCCGAAAAAGGACATGGCAGCAACTAAAGATGAAATACAAAAATACAGTTCAAACAGGTAAAGTATAATTTAATTATTACCCATTGTGGTGATGTTTAGCCTGCCTTCATTAAACTGCAGTCAGTGATTACATTCTACATGTGATAGCTATATTTAAGTAATTAGGGAAAATCCCTAAACAATGAAAAAGCCACATCTTCAGTCATACCATCACTGCCAGTATTCAAAATTGTCTATATGAAAGCCACACCTTAATTCCTGTTATATGTGCATGTCTCAAAATTTGAGTTCTCTGCATATGTTCAAACTTGACCTCCATCGTAGCCAACAGAAAGAAGGCTGAGGCCAGAAAAACAGGCGGTGGTCCAGCACCACCACAACTCACAGAGGCTGAAGAGATGGCCCTCAGTCAGAACCGTGGGCGACCAACTGCTGAGGGCATCTCTGGGGGGAGTTCGTCGGACCCAGCCATTCCTCAGGACACAAAGGCCTACATTAGAGGTATATCATTCAAATAAATGGCATATGTTAGATGTAATGGCCATCCATTCATCTGCTACAGTTATCTGTAATTGGCTGCTCAGATATCCATCTAATCTAAGGTGGCTAAGAGTCATAAGAATTGTGATGGGACCTGCACTGTATTTCCAAAACGAAGGTAGAAAAGAAAATAGGTAGGGCACTCTTCTGGGTAATAATCAACTGAATAATCTTCTTGCACCAGTTGTTGATGGTGTGATCTGTCTTGTGGAGCCCTCTACTATAACAGACTTCCATGCTGTTGTAAGTAACTACCAGAGTTTTTATTTATGTTTTTTTAGTTTCTTTTATTCCAGAGTTTTGATGAGGGGTAGAATATAACACAATAATTCTTACAGGAGGATGATGAAGACACCTCGTCAGCCACCACAGGGAGGGAAGATGCAGAGAGGCCTGTTGAGGTCAAAACCTTTGTGTAAAATGACCTTGGTTTCAGTCAATGTTAGTGTTGTTCTGCAATACAACTTGCAGCTTCTTTTTCTCCAACAGAGCAATGCTGGAAATAAAAGAGGGTCCATCAATGAGGAAGAGGTTCCATCAACTTCCACAGCACAGCTTACCTCAGTAGGAATATTCAGTATTGACCCACAACTTACGATGACACTAAGTAGACATGGCACTATGACATTCAACTTCATTTGTGTTCCTATAGCTCCCTGTGAAGCAACTATATAAGGTCTATCTCCAAAAACAAATTGAAAAAACAAATGTGGAAATGGAACACATAAAGCTACAAGTGAAGAAGACACAAATGGAAATACAACTGCTGGAACATAAGTTAAAGGTGGGTGATGTGCCCACAGGTGGATGATTTTTTATTTTTCAATCAACAAAATAACTGTAAACGTGTACTTGCAGGAAATAAAGAAGACTTCATAAAATTAGAGGCCTTTTGTCCTTCTCTGACTGGGGGGGTTACAGTTGGAAATGATTCTGACAGACAATGTCTCGAACAGCTCTCCCATCTTGTGCATCAGCAGCGGGGTTGGAATAATCATCTCCATCATCTGGGGTAAGGGTGGGACATTGTTCCCCTCTGATCATGGCAATATTGTGCAGAATTACACATGCCACAATGATGTCCCATGCCCTTTCTGGGGAGACCCTGAGCATACGCAGGCACTGGAATCGGGCCTTGAGCATCCCAATGGTCATTTCCACCATGGCTCGCGTCCTGCAGTGAGCTATGTTGGAGCGTTGCTGTGGCCCAGGCTCAGGATCAGGGTAAGGGGTCAGCAGATGGCGCTGGCAGGGGTACCCCCTGTCACCCAGAAGGTATCCATCAAACTCCCCTATGATGATAAAATGTAATGTTTCAGTTGCAATGGAAGGATATACCATATTGATCACAGTAGGCTATATAACTATACTGTATATAAACTCACCACGGGCAAATCTGTCACTCAGTGTGGACTCACGGAAAATTCGAGAGTCATGTACAGACCCAGGCCACTTTACTTCCACATTACTGATGATGTATTCTGCATCACTTATGATCTTCACAGTGGAGAACAATAATTAGTGGCAGTTGCTGTATTGTGACGTGTACATTTCATTTGGAATGCTGAAAGCTATTATTTAGGCTTACCTGTACATTAATGCTGTGGACAGATTTCCTATTCACATAATCTCCTTCATTTATTGAAGAAGATATGATAGGAATGTGAGTCCCATCAATGCAGCCAATCACACCTGGAAACCCTTAAATATATCAAATTGAGTTCTTCCAGTCTCAACATTTTTAATTGCTTGACATTATTCATTGCTTACACTGATACCTTCCTTGAGATGTCTGGTGGTTTTGTGACCTGGAAACACTACAAACGTGTACAGTAACTGTTTAAGTACAAGGGTCACATTTCTCACAGCCCGACAGACGGGTTACCTTGGATACATGCTCCGCATCACCGATATTGTACAAAAAACTGCTGTTCGCAAAAAAACGTAGCGCAATACAAAGAATTTGTTCGGAGCAGAGGGCTCTTCCACGATGAGTCATGTGAGAAATGTGTGGGCCAAGGATATTGTTTAAATAAACTATTGATGGTCTAGAAAAACGGAAACGTTCAAAGAGGTACTCATCATGGAGTGATAAAATATCCACTCAGGGTCTGATAATCCTCTCCCGACGCAGATTTCTGCGGAGTATCTGCGCTTCTACATCAACAGGCTCATCAAGAAACGGACACGCCATGTCTGCCACTAATTTCAGACTGCAGCTTCAACTTCAGAGCAGGAGAAACTCAGTTATTTGAAGCAAACCTGCTAGCGAGCAGGTTAGGTTCACGGAGTGTGTTGCCCGGGTAACTGACTCAGAGTTACGCTGAACTGGCTTTGTGAAACCAAAAACTCAGAGTTTCCCTCATCTGAGGGTTAACTAACTCAGAGTTTTCACTAAACCCGCTTTGTGAAACGGGCCCCAGGTGTGTCTGACCTCAGTAGTCACAACAGCAATGGTCAGACACACCTGGAATCATCAGTTTGTCCAATGATGTAAGACAGGAAATAAAAGAGCTGTACTTAGTTTAGGTAATAGTGGAGTTGGTCACAAAGCTCAGAAAGCACAAGTTTGATTTAAAAAAAGAAAAAAAAAAGCACAGCCCCACCAAGAATATTTTTCACCAGCCGCCACTGATAAAAGTGTATGCTAAAACAAGTTGTTAAATAAAAATAGTAGAACTTAAAATGAGAGAAGAAACATGCCTAAAAACCAGGGTAGAATAAACAATGATCTATGGCCTTGCATTTAACTAATAACCTTTTTTGTAGACTGACAACATTAAAAATAGCATTTGAAGGCATAGAGAAATAAAAGCAGTTCGATAAGGATAAAATAACAATCTTAAAACCTAATAAATGAATTTTGCCTTAAATAGTTCAAATGAGAAAATCTCACAGATTGGGGAATATCAGTTTTTCACTACAAAAAACAATAGGAGTTATATAAAATTATGGGTTTTTAGTGCCTGCTTTTAGAAAATGAGAAGTAAACAGATTATTATGCTGAAGAGGACTAAAAGTTTATTTGTTAATTGTCATGGATCATGTCATTTGTCAAGAAAGAGGGAGGAAAATATGGTATTTGGTATATTTAATATTCAACAAAATAAATATATTTACAAATACAAATTCTTAAGAAATTACAGTCAATCATTCAAAATTAAATAGAGGAATTTCCTCAATCATGGAAGGTGACCAAAGCGAACTACTAAAAGAAACGATCATACACACAAGAACTAAACAACAAGAAAGGCTCAAATTCCTATAATAACAGCGCAAAAATCCATCAGTCATACTAAAATAAATCAACAAGAACCTAAGAGGAATGGAATAAAATAAATTATAAATCAATTTAGGTTAGAAGTCGGTCAAAGGAAAGGATGAAGAGTTGAAGAATTATTTAATAAATTTATGTTAAAAACTCCTCAAGGTAACAAGCTAAAAGGAGGATATTTCTTCCTCACAGATAGAAACCATTTAAAAAATAGAAATACAGGACTCTACCAAGGCCCTGTAGTTGACAATTGGTGCACTTTAAATCTGTTAAAATGCAACCAGCTGGCTGATCCTGATGAAGCAAGATTGATGATTGATTTTAATCAGACTAAAACTCGACTCAGAAACCAGTGACGTGCTAAAGTCTGAGTCAGAGAATATATTTATGTATCAAAGTTTTATGAATCTTCAAAATGACAGTGGGGTTCAATACTATAATAAAAGGCTAGCGCTCCATAACATTTGTTAGTCTTCCTAAGTCCCACCTTCCTCCCATATACCTATATGCATTTCACACTGACCGCCAAATTTTTTTAGCTAATAGAATTCGAGTTTCCACGTTCTTGGCTGTCAATCAACTTACATGTGCATCGTGCAGACCTGTGAGGATGGGGCCGTGCACAAAGGCCGCTTCCATTTACTGCCGCCATATTGGAAGAGAGTGTCAGTCATGGAGAAGTCACTCACCTCCAAAATGTCCGTAACAAAATACAATTGGGTGATGCTCGATAGCGCTTGATGCTTTCCTCTTTGACTTGCTGTGACAACACAGATTAAGCGCATGAACAATTGTTGAGGTGGGGCTAGAGGGAGCTGGAGGGGGAGAGAAGGAATGTCTGGGAGGGACCTTAGTGCTGTACGTTGGATTCAGAATATCTCTCTCTTGCTCAAATCCTCCGGACAGCAGCTTTAAGTCGAAGTCCTAAAAAGAATCTTCCAGTCCAAGTCAAGTCATTATTACCTGAGAGTGAGTAAAAATAAGAAAGTAGGTTGTAGATTTTAAAACTAAAAACTATAAAGTGTATTTTATAAAAAAATAAAAATAAAGTACAAAGACAGAAAATGTACTCAATACCCCAAGCTATCACCAAGCTGACACAGTAGCGTGTGCTAAACAATAAAATATGCTTAAAGTGAATTTTAAAACAATAAATAATCGACATGACATCTGAAAATTAAAGAGGTTTTGGGAAGTTATTAAATTTATCCATGTGATGCACGAGTAACTCTGTCCCCTCCATGATCTGGCCAGACATGTTTGAATTAAATACATAAACGCCTTCTGGGACTCAAGTCTTCTTTATTATGGAAACCCTGAGATACTTTTTTTGCCATAACACTTGAGTACTCTATCCCTGTCGGGAACAAGCTGTTAACACGGGAAATTAACACAGAATCTGGGTTTAAGAGAATCTGGCACCGCACACTGGAAAACAATGAATTTATGTAGGGCATAGATCAGGTGGAATACATGGAGATGATATAGCAGCATAGGTGAAAGTCATAACTGGAGATTAAATGTGACTACAATGCACCCAAAGGACTAACATGAGAAGAAAAGAAAACAGACTTAAAGACCTAGGAAGAAGTAAACCAATTTAACACAAAGTAGAAAGACACAAGGAGAAAAAGCCTCAACAAGCTAAGAAACAGCAATACAAAGAAATAAACCTATATGGCAAGACCTTCTGAGCAATAATCCAAGGACTTCAAATAGTAGATCCTGAAACATCTATCCATCCATCCATTTTCTGTACCCGTCATTCCTATCCAGGGTTGCTGGGGGGGCTATCTTTTATGGTAAGTTTAGTAAGTTTCAATTTTAGGCCCAGTGCTTTTTAACCTTTATATGCTCCCTCTTGGCAGTGTTATTGGAAGACATGGAGTTAACTTTTACAGTTATTCTGATACACAGTTATACATCTCCATGTCTCCCGATGACACACGGCCAATGGATGCACTTTTTAACTGTTTTTTAGACATCAAATCCTGGATGGCAGAAAGAGAAGAGTTAGAGATAGGAGAGAGAAGAGACAAGAGTAGCCATAGCCGCAATGAAGCTAAGCTAACTAAGCTAGCGAGACCTTACCACCCCAAAAAAAACTGTGTAAAACACAAGGAGTTCCCAAAATCTGAAGTACACCACCACAAAATGTGTGTTTTAGTGTGCTTGTGTGTTAAAATAACTTAGAAAGGCCTCAGCACAGAAGAAATAAAATGGACTCAAGAAAGTCTGAACACCAAACAGCTCCAGGGAGTGCAACAGCAACAACAGGAAATGACGCAATACGGCTTACCCCGTCACAGTCTGTCAGTTTCAACAGCTTGATGTGAGGAGGAATCTCTGATATATACAAAAACTCTTTTAACCACAACTCTGGTTTAAAGTCTGGATTACATGGAGGATTGGATGCCTCTGATGAGCTGGGTGGAGCCATCAAACGCTCTACTGCTTCAAACAAATACCTGCGACAAGCATCCTCAATATCTCCCTTCGTTATAGTTTCACTCTGAACTCTACCATCAAACTTTTCTTTTTCATGGTAGTTATGGGATGTTTTCCTATCAGATGAATAATAATCTGGCTGCTTTTGTTTAAACTTCTGCCATTTGTCACCCACTTGGCTCTGTGATGCAAACCTATGTTGTTTCCTAGGTCCATTTCCAGCCTTGGTTGGAGTGGGAGGCTCTGCTATTCTGCTGCCTGAATGTGCGGCACACTCGGTTCAGCATCTGCTTGGTTAGGGCACACCTGCGTTTCCCAGGCCAGCTGAGCATATTTTTGGATGTCCGGCATTCTTAGTTTCCCGGTCCTGCTGCACATAGTTACCTGAAAGCAAATAGATTCATGCAGGTTATGAAGAAATAAAAATGTCTGATCTTCCTCTAAACCTGGAGCGCTGCGTCTTTGGAAAAACGCAGCTCTTAAGCGACGGTAAAATTATCTTAGCGGTTCATGTTTCTTCTGCTTAACAGAGAAAACACCTAGTGTTGCAAAGGCCTGATCTGTGAAGATGGCATATTCTTCCCTCAACGCTTGACAGAGGTTAGAATAGCTGTGTCTGATCCCAGGGGGTAAGGGTTCCATGGAATTGTGTACACCCCTGGAGATTGTTTTCCAAATAAGTTTAAATGTCTCCTGTGACGACAAGTTGGGCAGGTCTAGGAGGCAATTCAGTTCAATTCAGTTTATTTATATAGCGCCAATTCACAACAGATGTCATCTCAAGGCACTTAACAAGAAGTCATTTCAATACATTTATACAAAAATTCCAATCAGTTAAAAAGTTTCCTATTTAAGGAATCCCAGCAGATTGCGTCAGTCATTGGCGTGAGGTTGGGCCCCGTTGATGCAGACTTTCCAACCACAGCAATCCTTCAGCAATCCCTCATACTGAGCAAGCATGTAGTGACGGTGAAGAGGAAAAACGCCCCTTTAACAGGAAGAAACCTCCAACAGAACCAGGCTCAGTAGGAGCGGCCATCTGCCACGACCGTCTGGGGGTTTGAGAAGACAGAGCAGAAACACAGAAGGAACAGAAGATCTGATATAAGAGAACTTTCTATGTTACAGAAAGTAAAAAGTTGATAACAGGACACTGTGGATGTTCAGTTACTGGGAGGATCATCCCAGTCGATGCCCCCCGTCCAACAAGGCATTGCAGCCAAGCAGGATACCAAACCAGGTGTATCTTCGATGGGGAGAAAAACACTGAGAGAAAACAAAGTTAACAGTCCAAATAACAGAATGTACTGTAATACAACTGGAGAGTCGTAGGAGAAAAGGAAGTAGCAGAGTGAAGAAATTGGTAAGTCTGTCCTCCAGCAGTCTAAGCCTATACCAGCATAACTACAGAGATAGCTCAGGATGACCTTAGCCACTCTAACTATAAGCTTTATCAAAAAGGAAAGTTTTAAGCCTGGCCTTAAAAGTAAACAGAGTGTCTGCCACACGGACTAAAGCTGGGAGCTGGTTGCACAGGAGAGGAGCCTGATAACTAAAAGATCTGCCTCCCATTCTACTTTTAGAAATCCTAGGAACCAGCAGTAAACCTGCAGTCTGAGAGCGAAGGGCTCTGTTAGGAACATATGGAACAATTAGATCTCTGATGTATGATGGAGCTTGATTATTAAGGGCTTTGTATGTAAGAAGAAGGATCTTAAATTCTATTCTGGATTTAACAGGGAGCCAATGAAGGGAAGCTAAAACAGGAGAAATGTGATCTCTCTTTTCAATATTCATCAGAACTCTTGCTGCCGCATTTTGGATCAACTGAAGGCTTTTAATGGCATTTTGTGGACTGCCTGATAGTAAAGAATTACAGTAGTCCAGCCTTGAGGTAACAAATGCATGGACTAGTTTCTCAGCATCACTCCTGGACAGGATGTTTGTAATTTTAGCAATATTCCAGAGGTGAAAGAAAGAAATCCTAGAAACCTGTTTAATATGGGATTTAAATGTCAAGTCTTGGTCAAAAATAGCGCCGAGGTTCTTTACGTTATTACTGGGGGCCAATTTAATGCCATCCATATGAAGTGATTGACTAATCAGTTTCTGTTTTAGAACTTCTGGTCCAAAGACAGCAACTTCTGTCTTGTCAGAATTTAAAAGCAAAAAGTTTAGATTCATCCATGTTTTTATGTCTTCCAGACATCCCTGTAATCTACCTAACTGATTGGGTTCATCAGGAGGAAATTTATCCCATGCTGTCTAATGAATCTACCAATTGGGAGCATATATATGGTGAACAGAATTGGTCCAAGCACAGAACCCTGTGGAACTCCACAAGTAACCCTTGAGAGTGAAGAAGATTTATCATTTAGATGAACAAACTGGAATCTATCAGACAAATATGATTTAAACCAGCCTAATGCTGTTCCTTTGATCCCTGCAACATGTTCAAGCCTTTCTAGAAGAATATTATCATCGACTGTGTCAAAAGCAGCACTGAGATCTTACAAAACCAGAACAGACACAAGTCCATTATCTGAGGCCATGAGAATATCATTAGTAACCTTCACCAGTGCTGTTTCAGTGCTATGATGAGCTCTAAAACTTGACTGAAACTCTTGAAATAGCTCGTTACAGCAACATTCTACTTCTCTTAAATAATCGTCAACATTTGAAGTAGAATAACTTGAATCGAAGCGTTCTATGTGCTGTTCCAATGATTCCAGTTGTCATATGCACATGTCATACTCACTGGGTCGACTTACCACATCTGAATCAGGATAGTCTGGTCCACCTGAGTCCCAAGGGTGGCCTTCTGGTTGTCTCTGAGGGGATACAGGTTCAAAGCAGAGGCTGCTGCGGGTCAGATCAGCTGACTGCATACTGCTCCTCCACTTTGGACCCCCTGCAGAGCCCAAACCCTGTGGCTTGCTGCGGTTGACAGTGACAGCTGTCAAATTAACATTAACACCTACTCTAGGCTCTGTGGAGGTAAGAGGTGTGGCTTTAATGTGGGGTGTAAACCTTGGACGAGCAGGCAGCTCTATCTGACCCATGGCAGGTGTTTCCCCTGTCTGCTCTTCCACCTTTTCTTCTGTGGAAAGGAGGCTGGTCCTCCTGTTCTCAGTGTCCACTAGCTCCTTCAGTCTATTCTCAGTCAGTTCAACCCTTGCTTCTACTTTGGAGAGGTCTGTTCTAGTTGCTTGCTCCCTGTCCAGGGCTTTGTCACATTCCTGAGTCAATCTGGCACATCTTTCAGCCTCTAATTTCATTCTCCGTTCGCAAAGCAAGGCAAGTTGTCCTAGCACATCGGAATTCTGAACCTTCTTATCTGGCTTTTTCATGAATTCCGCCAATGCCTGTATTCTTTCTTCACACTCAACAATGTCATAACCATCTAAGCAAACACGTTCCTCTGCAGACAAGATGATGAAGTTACCAAATATCTGTTGCCCCTGTAAGTCTGTGAACTCCTGGAGAGTCACAGCTGCAGCTACCTGGGGACCTGATTCCTCCATATCTGTTGAATCTTTGTGAAGTCAAACGACAACTAGAAAGAAACAGCAAAGCAGCCAAGCTTTAGCTGTCAAAAGAGTTGCTGAAAAGTAACAACACCACGCACTTCAATGGACACTTCAAAACACCTCTGATAAATATGCACTCTCTCCTATTCATATATGGGTGGGGTCATGTGCGGTTAAACGGGTCCACAAGCTGAGAAATCAACCTGTGACTTACCCAACACTGTTATTAGTGTTAAAATTGCTATTTGTGTTTAACTGGTGCATAGGCTGACAGATCAGTCTATAACTTATCACCCACTTTAAGTGTTAAAATTGCTTTTCCTATTCTTTAAGGAAATCTCAGCAATGCAGTTAGGAAAATCACTCTCTCTAGTCAGATTAGCAGTAAATTAGTCAGGAACAAATTAACTCTTAAAGTTAAATCAGGCAACATAAATGCTTAAAAGGTTACACACAAGGGAAGACAAACACCATACATTTGTGAAATCTCTCCAAGAAATGTCAAGTGAAATGGTGAATTAACTGCAGGCTAGATCACTGTGATAACAACATATGCGATTAGCTGCCAGCTAGCCTAGACTGTGATCTCCAGTTCACACAGAGCACACTGAAATCAGTTTAATTGTTTGAGCACAGGCATTGAAAATGTGAATAATTCCTTTATATGCAATGAGAATAAATGCAGGTTACCATGAAGTTAACTGCTAGTTAGAACAGATTGCTGTGTTTACACAAGCACAATTAAGGGTTTAAATCTGGAATTACAGGTTCTGGAAAAAATTTGATACTTACTGTAAATGCAATTTGAATAATGAGTTTAAAAACTTTCCTTTTTGATAAAGCTTATAGTTAGAGTGGCTAAGGTCATCCTGAGCTATCTCTGTAGTTATGCTGCTATAGGCTTAGACTGCTGGAGGACAGACTTACCAATTTTCTTCACTCTGCTACTTCCTTTTCTCCTACGACTCTCCAGTTGTATTACAGTACATTCTGTTATTTCGACTGTTAACTTTGTTTTCTCTCAGTGTTTTTATCTCCATAGAAGACATACCTGGTCTGGTATCCTGCTTGGCTGCAATGCCCTGTTGGACGGGGGGCATCGACTGGGATGATCCCCCCAGTAACTGAACATCCACTGTGTCCTGTTATTAACTTTTTACTTTCTGTAACATAGAAAGTTCTCTTATATCAGATCTTCTGTTCCTTCTGTGTTTCTGCTCTGTCTTCTCAAACCCCCAGACGGTCGTGGCAGATGCCCGCTCCTACTGAGCCTGGTTCTGTTGGAGGTTTCTTCCTGTTAAAGGGGAGTTTTTCCTCTTCACCGTCGCTACATGCTTGCACAGTATGAGGGATTGCTGAAGGATTGCTGTGGTTGGAAAGTCTGCATCAACGGGGCCCAACCTCACGCCAATGACTGACGCAATCTGCTGGGATTCCTTAAATAGGAAACTTTTTAACTGATTGGAATGTTTGTATAAATGTATTGAAATGACTTCTTGTTAAGTGCCTTGAGATGACATCTGTTGTGAATTGGCGCTATATAAATTCAAATTCAAATTCAAAATTACTTTATTAATCCCAAAGGGAAATTAAATGTTGTTGTAACTCATTATGCAAGTTCCTTCAAAGATTTGTTGTAAATGCTGATGGCTGTGGGTAGGGATGATCTCTTGTAGCGCTCTGCAGATCTGAAGAAGCCTCTGACTGAAGACGCTCCGCAGTTGCACGACAGTCCGACGCAGAGGACGCTCCGGATCCACGGCGTCCTCCCCCCCAACTCACCAGGGTTTTGTGGCTGTAGTTGAGGTCTTATTTGAGCTTTTGTGATGTTAATCAGCTGTTGCCAGTTGTAAACCACCTTGTTGCCATGGTTATGCATCATAAGAAATGTCCAAAAATAAAAAGTATCCGCAAGAATCCTTCCAGCTGCACAGCATTCAAAACCAGAGAGAACAGTTGTCCACAAAAACAATGTTTCTACCAGAAATGGAAGAATTAAAGTTTAAAAAAAGAAACAAATATGAACCAAAGTAACAGAGCTACTCCAACATGCTGCCACCTTGAGCGGCGCAATTCCGGAAAATGATTCCGGAAATAAACTGAATTGAAAATTGAATTTAATTGAACTCATATTTATGCGGAACAATTATGTTCACTCGACGTGCCTCACACGGGGAACCATTTTGTTGTGCCACAGATAGGTAGGTTTCGGCTATAAATAATTATGAATAATTGCTCAGGGCAATTATTAACAAGATTAATACTTTTATGTAAAAATTACCAAGTTTGGGGGCACCACCTGGATTCCAGGAATATGTCATGTTTTGCATAGAGGACCCAAATGCAGCAAAGTAAAATAAGGATCATTTAATTACAACAAAAAACAAGGAACATCAACTTACAAAACTCAGGAGGATCTAAAGTACAGCGATGGGAAAAACAGGAACCAGACGGGAAAGTTTGAGGGGCGACAGGGAAGGCAGGAACCAGGCAGGGAAGAATGATGAACCAGCGAGTAGTGACAGTCAGAGGAAGGCTTAAGTACAGTCGTGGCCAAAAGTTTTGAGAATGACACAAATATTAGTTTTCACAAAGTTTGCTGCAAAACTACTTTTAGATCTTTGTTTCAGTTGTTTCTGTGATGTACTGAAATATAATTACAAGCACTTTATACGTTTCAAAGGCTTTTATTGACAATTACATGACATTTATGCAAAGAGTCAGTATTTGGAGTGTTAGCCCTTCTTTTTCAGGACCTCTGCAATTCGACTGGGCATGCTCTCAATCAACTTCTGGGCCAAATCCTGACTGATAGCAACCCATTCTTTCATAATCACTTCTTGGAGTTTGTCAGAATTAGTGGGTTTTTGTTTGTCCACCCGCCTCTTGAGGACTGACCACAAGTTCTCAATGGGATTAAGATCTGGGGAGTTTCCAGGCCATGGACCCAAAATGTCTGCGTTTTGGTCCCGAGCCACTTAGTTATCACTGTTGCCTTATGGCACGTTGCTTCATCGTGCTGGAAAATGCATTGTTCTTCACCAAACTGTTGTTGGATTCTTGGAAGAAGTTGCTGTTGGAGGGTGTTTTGTTACCATTCTTTATTCATGGCTGTGTTTTTGGGCAAAATTGTAAGTGAGCCCACTCCCTTGGATGAGAAGCAACCCCACACATGAATGGTCTCAGGATGCTTTACTGTTGGCATGACACAGGACTGATGGTAGTGCTCACCTTTTCTTCTCCAGACAAGCCTTTTTCCAGATGCCCCAAACAATCGGAAAGAGGCTTCATCGGAGAATATGACTTTGCCCCAGTCCTCAGCAGTCCATTCACCATACTCTGCAGAAGAAAAATCTGTCCCTGATGGTTTTTTTGGAGAGAAGTGGCTTCTTTACTGCCCTTCTTGACACCAGGCCATCTTCCAAAGGTCTTCGCCTCACTGTGCGTGCAGATAAGCTCACACCTGCCTGCTGCCATTCCTGGGCAAGCTCTGCACTGGTGGTGCTCCGATCCCGCAGCTGAATCCTTATTAGGAGATCATCTTGGCGCTTGCTGGACTTTCTTGGACGCCATGAAGCCTTCTTAACAAGAATTGAATCCTATAAATTGTTGATTTAGGTGCAATTTTAGTAGCCACAATATCCTTGCCTGTGAAGCCATTTTTATGCAACACAATGATGGCTGCACACTTTTCTTTGCAGGTCACCATGGTTAACAATGGAAGAACAATGATTTCAAGCATCAAGGCAAGGCAAGTTTATTTGTATAGCACAATTCATGTTACAAGACAATTCAAAGTGCTTTACATAAAACATCAAAAGCATTACAGCAGGGTGCAGAAAAAGCAAAAGTACAGGAATTAAAACCATGAATTAAAATGAAAAAAAAATCTTAAAAGAAGCCGTGCAGATTTAAAACTTAGAATAAAAACCTAATCAAAAGCAGCTGAGAACAGGTGGGTCTTTAACCTGGATTTAAATAAACTGAGTGTTTCAGCTGATCTGCGGCTTTCTGGGAGTTTGCTCCAGACATGTGGAGCATAGAAGCTGAACGCAGCTTCTCCATGTCTGGTTCTGACTTTGGGAACTGATAAAAGAGCGGATCCAGATGACCTGAGGGGTCGAGTAGGTTCATACTGGGTCAGGAGATCAACAATGTATTTTGGTCCTAAACCATTCTGAGCTTTATAGACCAGCAGCAGAACCTTGAAGTCTATCCTCTGACAGACAGGCAGCCAGTGTAAAGACCTCCCTCCTTTTAACATGTCAAGTCTGCCATTCTAACCCAATCAGCCTGACATAATGATCTCCAGCCTTGTGCTCGTCAACATTCTCACCTGAATTAACAAGACGATTACTGAAATGATCTCAGCAGGTCCTTTAATGACAGCAATGAAATGCAGTGGAACTTTCATGGCAAAGAAGGACTATGCAATTCATCTGATCACTGTTCATTACATTCTGGAGTATATGCAAATTGCTCTTATAAAAACCTAAGCAGCAACTTTGCCAATTTCCAATATTTATGTAATTCTCAACACTTTTGACCTCGACTGTATACTGAGGAGGTGTGTAAGTGGCAGGGAGAGGGTTAAAGGCTAATTAGGAGAAGCAGTTGCAGGTGAGAGGGAGAGAGCAGGTGGAGACAATCAGTAGCTGGGACAGAAGGCAGAATGGCTAGGGAAACTGAGAGGAAGACCAAGAGCAAAACATAAGGTTTAAACAGAGGATTGTACTAGAGAGGAATAAGGACTTACTATAAACCTAAGAGAAACTGGGGAACATAAGAGTTAAGAAAACAGATATGAGGGAATGAACCTACAAGGAAGAATTCTTTAATGAAGTACTAGAAAGAGGAATTAAATATAACAGAACTAACTGGGACTAATAATGGATAAGTCTAAATAGGAACTTAAGAAAATACATAAGGGATGAACACAGACATGAGTAACCAAACAAAGCACCAGAGTGAAAAAATGTAGTGGAAGGAAAAACTCAAATTCAAAACCCAAACACCCAAGGAACCTAACAGAATATCAATAGCCACATTGTTCAGTCTCACTTTATGTTTATGCTTACCTGCCTGATAAGGCTGAGATAATTAAACAATAGATGAAGGAATAAGTTCTTGGTGTTCTTTGAACATCAAGTTACTACACATGCAGGTGAAATAACAACGGTTTTCCAAAATACAAGAGTTTATTACAAAAAGAAGTCAACTTTCAGTTAAAATGCTTTAATCAAACTCACTAAGCTAGTAACACAACTAAACCACTAAGAAAAGAACAATTATAATAAAACTAACACCCAAAAGTAAACCGTAAAAGTGATAAATATGCACAGAAATAGAAACAATAACCAATAAATTGATAATGATGTCACAGTTCAGAATAAATATGTTTGCTTAAAGACCAAGGCTTGTATTGAATAGTTTTGGGAATTAAGCTAAATTATTTTTAACTAATTGTGGTTAGTTTAAGATTAATCAGCACCTTCTGGTGCCAATTCAATTCACAATGCAAAGCAGAAGTGAAGAAAAACATTCTTTGGAAGAACCAATGTTTCATTAAACCATTCGCTGAATTAGAAATCAATAACTTCATGGAGAATTGATTCTATTTTATGGATCGGTAACGGCAGTGATTGATCTAATTTAATATTTAGACTTTATGTTGACGTTAACAGCCTCACACGGGGGCACCAATTATGTTGATCTACTTTAGAATTTCGACTTACCAAGAAGGTGGTTTCAAAAATGACTTGAAAGATTAGTTTTGGTGTTTAAACTATCTGTTTTAAGTCGATCTCTATTTTGAATACCATTAATGGCAGTCATTATTGTTCATGAAGCTAAGCGGTCAAAGGTGGGCCCACGTGGTTCGTTAGAGCATGTAGCTTACAGCTACACGTGGTGCTGCTTAAAGCCGCTGTGGTTCATTTAATAAACACCAAACAAAGGAAAACTGTTGGATTTAGTAACTCAGGTTGCAGGATATAAAACTCGAAAATCACAGTTTAAACCTCCAGGCTGACCGGCCTGTTTGTACCCAAACAATAAATGAAATCTTGCACAAAGTAACAAATCACGGTGAAAATAAATAATCCTTAAATCTTGTATATCCTAAACTAACTTCGCCTCTGCCCAGACAGACCTTATTGAACGGTTAAAGTTCTCCAGGTTGCTCTGTGGATGATGGGGGAAGCTAAACAACGTTAGTCGGCAGGGTAACAATAGCTGCGGTCAGTTAGCATTGGGAGGCCTTATGGCTGTTGGATCGCAGTGTTGGGGTTGACTCAGCATAAGCTATAAATGTCTGGTTTCTCTGAGCATCAATAATTATGATCAATACCTTAATATGTTTAAAATATAAAATAGGACTTATGACTGACGCAATCTGCTGGGATTCCTTAAATAGGAAACTTTTTAACTGATTGGAATGTTTGTATAAATGTATTGAAATGACTTCTTGTTAAGTGCCTTGAGATGACATCTGTTGTGAATTGGCGCTATATAAATAAACTGAATTGAATTGAACTGTAGGAGTGGTCAAAAGCACTTGAAATGGTCCCTCTCATCGAGGACTCGCCCAGTTTTTTCTTTTAATCACTTTGATAAACACGTAGTCTCCTACTCGAACAGGTTCTCCTGTCCTTCCAGTTTTAAAAGGGCGTCGGAGTAGAGCCAAGATCCACAGAGAATCAGCAGGTCAATTCCCATCACGTCCACGGTTTCAAAATATGGAGCACATCTGGTATTTCCTGTGGCTTGAGAGTGATTTAAAGTACTAGAATCATTAAACAGATAGGCACATGGTACATACGTACGTGTACACAACTTTTGTGATATGTTTCCCATGTACCGAGATTAGTATGAAAATGTGGTTGGGTTTTTCTCATTTCAAAATAAACAAACAAACCCCTTGTCTGGCCTCAGTTGTACTAGTCCTGATTGAATAATTGCTGAACTATTCAGGTTAACGCCACATAGCCTCAATCTCCCATTTACTTTTACTATTGAGGTGGAAATTACTCCATTTTACCCATATAACTTCCCTTCTTGTTGTGAACTTCAGTCTCAAAGATAGTCCAAATCCTGGAGAGTAAAACATCTAGAAACAGATCAGTAAGATTAATTAAAAGCTCTACATATATGTTGGTTTCTCTATGGGCCCCAAAGTTCCTATTTAACATCACCAAATGGATACAGTAACAAAAGTTAAAGAGTAATAACAATCAGAAAAGCTTTTCATCTCTTCTGTCCCTCTTTGAAATGGTCTCCTATGGAAAAGTTGATCTCCTGGTTCTCTTCACTGAGGTTGAGACAAGGGACATCTATGGTTATCACCTCCCTTTTTAGTCAGACTTACACACCATTTTTCCTTGGACCTTCTATCCCTTCACATTGATTTAGTTCTATGAAATTCATGCATATTGCTTCAAAAAGGATATTTTATAGTTGGAAATTTACGTCTTTGTTATCTTATATTGCAGTTATGTTTTTGTTGTAAATTGGCACTATATAAATAAACCGAATTTAATTGAAATGTGTATAAGATCCAGGAAAAGATGTAGGATTTTTAAAGAATTTATTTGTATAATGGTGCAGAAAATAAGTATTTGGCCAATAAAAAATTTTCACCTAAATACTTTGTAAGAGGTCAAAGGTTACCTGTAGGTCTTGACCAGGTTTGGCCACACTGTTGCTGGTTTTTTGGTCCATTTTTCCATGCAGATCTTCTGTATTCAATTATATTTTTCAATTCAGTTTATTTAAATATCGTCAATTCACAACAGATGTCATCTCAAGGCACTTTACCAGAAAGTCATTTCAATACAAACATTCAAATCTCTAGAGCTGGGATGGGGTTGAGCTTTCTCTAGGCAACACAGACTTTCAACTCCCTCCACAGATTCTTTATTGGATGGAAGTCTGGAGACTGGCTAGACCACTCCAGAACCTTGAAATGCTTTTTACGTTGCCACTCCATGTAGTTCTGGGCTGTTTTTTCACAGTTCTCAAGATAGCGTGTACCCCACAAGGTGAGGTCTTGCATGGAACCCCAGGTAGAGGGATTGTCAATGGTCTAATATTTATTCCAACAGTAGGTCTCTTCTCACCAAACTGCTTCCCTATTGTAGATTGGCTCCCAGTCTTGTACAGGTGTACAATCTTGCCCCTGGTATCCTTGGACATCTCTCTGAAAAGCTTAATCATTATAACAATTAGAGGGTAAATCTGTACCTCAATTCTGAAGCCATGAACAATGCCATCCCCAATCAACACCAATGTGGAGAAAATGTCTGAATTCCACGAATTAAACCAAATAAACCTTGAAAAAAAAATCATTATCCAATTAAGCTCCTCCTCTTGCAGCCTTGATATCCTACCCACAGCTTTTCTAAAAAAAAGTTTTTCCTGTCATTGGGTCTGATCTGGTTCAAATTGTTAACTCATCCCTGCTATCAGATGTCTTCCCCCAGGCTTTGAAGACAGCAGTTATTAAACCACTACTAAAGAAGAAGAATCCGGACAACATGTTAATTCAGAACTACAGGCCAATCTCAAATCTTCCATTTATCAGTAAAATTATTGAAAAAGCTGTTTCACCAATTTAATGGCCTCCTAACAATGTTGAACCGTTTTGATGTTTTTCAGTCTGGTTTCCATGCACACCACAGCACTGAGAATGCCCTCGTTAAAGTATTTAATGACATCTGCATAAATGCAGACTGTGTTAGAACCACAGTGCTGGTTATGTTGGACCTCAGTGCAGCATTTGATACTGTTGATAACGAAATACTATTAGAACAACTAGAGAGCTGGGTCAGACTCTCTGGTACAGTTATTGGCTGGTTTGAGTCCTACCTAAAGAACAGAGACTTCTTTGTTTCAATAGGAAACTTTTCATCAGAACGAACAGAAATCACATGTGGGGTGCCCCAAGGCTCCATCTTAGGCCTCTCCTTTTTAATATCTACATGCTCCCATTAGGCCAGATTATAGCAACTATTACATTACATTACAATGTCACCAGGTAACTTTGAACCCATTCAAACCCTAAATCAATGCATCGACCAAATTGTTGGGGTTGACTCAGCATAAGCTATAAATGTCTTGTTTATCTGAGCATCAATAATTATGATCAATAACTTAATATTAATGTAATTATTGATGAAGTTCAACTTTAATCTGTTCATTAAAGATAATCGGGGCACCAACCTCTAATTAGAGGTACTTCTGATACCAGACAGCCAGTCTCTTCTGAAAAGGTAAGCTCAATCGCTGGGACATCAATAACTGTACACACAGTGATGAAAAACAGGAAACTTCTCTTTAAACTATGGGGGATTTATTAAGAAAATAGATCAACCTTACAGCCAAACATTTCATCAATAATTTCCATCTATTCTAAAGCATGCAATATAGGGAAAAACAGTTAACGTTGACGGGAGGGGCCACGGCGTGTGAGAGAGAGAGAGAGAGAGAGAGAGAGAGAGAGAGAGAGAGAGAGAGAGAGAGAGAGAGAGAGAGAGAGAGAGAGAGAGAGAGAGAGAGAGAGAGAGGCGCTTAGCAAATGGGGGGGGGGGGTTTAATTCACATCTCCCTTGTCATCAATCACTTTCGGCTCGGTTCTATTGGCGCGATCGGTTCACAAAGGAGACAAAGAAAGGCAGCGTGGCAATTAGACAAAGGCTAGCTACAATTAGCAATGATGGCTTGGACTGAGAAAGGGATTCATGTTAACCGGACCAACGGAAGGCCACGTGACCTGCCTAAACAGACACGCAAGTTAACCCCAGCAGAAATGAATACAATGAAGCCGGGGAATGATATAACAAACTACTTCTGGTTGCAACCAATAAACAAAAAGAAAAAAAAAACAGAAAGCATGCAACACTCAAGGCCAGCGTTCGGCGACGCTGATTGGTGATGAGTAACAGTGGTTTACAAGTTCACGAACTTATATCAACCAACAGAAAGACAGGATCTAACACGTCGGACCTAAGTCCTCTACCCAGACTCAGCAGAAATAAACCAGGTTTATCCCACTTGGCAATGATTCTCTTTGTCCACACCAGTCCACGACGAAAGATGGAGAAACGGCACTGAGAGTGTTCACTTGGTAGGAGTGGCCGTGCACAGCCGAGGTCAGAAAAACTGACTTGTCCGGTTGCAGGCAATGAGTGGAGTCAGGCCTATCATCAACTTGGTAGAGCTCAGAGGCCAGCGGACTTCCTAGATGCACAAATGGGAAGTCGGATCGCTTGGCAGGTAGTACTTTGAATTTTCAGGTTGAGTTCTTTCCTGATCCAGCAGGTTTGAAACGAAAAAGAGGAAAGTTTGCTAGCAGTTCAGTAAACGTCTCCTTTCAGCTCCGCGAGCTGGAACAAAAGGCAATGATTTCAGGTTTCGCCCCCCTTTTATCAACTCTGTGATGTCATCACTGGCCACAGACCAAAGGGAATGGGTTGAGGGCGGCGCAAAGGATGCTGGGAGATGCAGTTCGTTCAGTAAAAGAAAATGGATTCCAATAAAATATATGGATGGATATGCCATAACTTTCTCCAGCTGAACAGAAACAAAACTGAAGTAATTATTTTTGGACCTAAAAAGAAACGATCAAGAGTCAGCACACAGCTTCAATTAATACAGCTAAAAACTACTGATCAGGCCCGAAACCTAAGTGTAGTAATGGACTCAGACCTGAACCTCCAAGGTCACATAAAGCCAATCACAAGGTGAGCCTTCTCTCACCTGAAGAACATTTCTAGAATTAAAGGACTAATGTCACAACAGGACCTCGAAAAACTCATGCATGCGTTTATCTTTCCTCAGATTTATTACTGCAACAGCGTTCTCATAGGTCTGCCTAAAATGTCAGCTGCAGCTGATCCAGAACGCTGCTGCTCGCGTGCTCTGTAGAACCAGGAAAATAGAGCACATCACTCCAGTTCTAAAATCCTTACATTGGCTTCCTGTTGCTCAGAGAATAAACTTCAAAATACTCCTACTAGTTTATAAATCATTACATGCCTTAGCACCAAAGTATGTTGAAGACCTGTTGTCACCGTACCAACCACCAAGACCACTCAGGTCCTCCAACTCTTGCCTACTAAACATCTCTAGACTCAGAACGAAACATAGAGAAGCAGCTTTCAGTTTCTATGCTTCCCTTATCTGGAACAGACTTCCTAACGAGTGTAGAGCTGCTGAAACTCTGAACTGATGACTAAAAACTCATCTGTATAGAATTGCCTTTGACTAAATGATTGTCATATGTATCAAATGTGTTCATACTCTCTTGCTTTATTGACTTTTAATTTCTAATGTTATATTCTATTTTGTTTTCTTTTAACCACCAAATAATGTAAAGCACCTTGAATTACCCTGTTGTTGAAAGTGTGCTATACAAATAAAACAACCTTCCCTTGCCTCTGGTCTTGGCCATGGTGTTGGTTGGATTCTGATTGTTTGAGGATGTGGACAGGTGTCTTTTGTACAGATAACGAGTTCAAACAGGTGCCATTAATAAAGGGAACAAGAGGAGGATTTAGGAGCTTCTTAAAGAATAAGTACCAGGTCTGTGAGGGCCAGAATTCTTGCTTGTTTGTAGGTGCTAAATACTTATCTTCTGCACCATTATACAAATAAATGCTTTAAAAATCATACAACAGGATTTCCTGGATTCTGTCTCTCACAGTTGAAGTGTAATTATGAAGAACATTATAGACCTCAATCATCTTTTTAAGTGGGACAATACCTTTTTGCTCCACTGTATACAACTGAATATCATCAGCATAGCAGTGAAAAGTGATATTGTATTGACAAAAAATGTGACCTAGTGGGAGCATTAGGGACATCACATTAGTCCACATACCGGCTCTGATCCCCCCTTTGGCCTAAAAACTTCAGATTTATTTATACTGTAAAGTTTCCGAAACATTCCTGTGGGATTTAGATTCATGATGACATAGTATTATTCAGCTGCAGAAGATTTTCGACTGCCATTAGAAGATGGGTATCAAGGGACTGGACATGGTAATCAGCACTGTTCAGGTAGGCTGTGGTGTTTAAGAGATGCTCAGCTGGTGCTAAGGGGCCCAAGGTGCACGAAAAAATATCCCCCACACATTTTTTGTTTATCTGTGTGAAATGTGTGTTTATTTCCTGAAGTGTCCTTTGTGACAGTGGAGCAGAGCCTGTGGGAAAGATTGTTCATGATGGAGAGTCTTTTGTTCAGTGACTTCCTGTCTCCTACTAATTCAAATGTCTGTCCAATGATTTTCTGGCCTCACTGATAAGTTTATTGAGTCTGCTGGCATCTCTGGCAGTGATGTTGCTCCCTGTATTAAAGATGGCAGCTGCCAGCACAGACTGGGAGAATATCTCCAGCAACTCACTGCTTACATTAATGAAATGAGCTCGGTGTTGGAGCTCCTGTCTAGCCTGTTAAATGCACAACCAAAACCAAGCATTAAAATTGGGGCTGACCATCGGCACATAAGTCAGGGGGCTTAGTTCAAACTGAAACAACAGAACACCACCTTATGTTTGGAAAAACACACAAGCATGAGAGCTTGTGGTGAAGACTTTATACAGGCAGCACCTGCATGTAAATACTGAATGATTTGTGAGTCCAACACAGGTCATCATGACTGCATGTAACTCTGTAGAGCCGCAGATGTAGCTTACAGCAGCTGGAGGAAGGTAAGGCTGGGGCAAACAGACAGAAAAGATCAGATTGTTACTATGGTAACCTTACAATCAAACAATGAAGCTTACTCTTTCTACTTTTACAAAGTAAAATCGGCAATTGCTTTACATTATAAATTTAAATTATTACACGGTTTGAAAATCTTAACTTATCTGAGCTGAAGCTCTCAAACCAATTTTATAGTATCCTCATTCTTCATGAACAAATATAAAGACTTTAGATCTATGGTCTGTGTTAAAATTCAAGCACCAAAGAGACTGGCAGCGACGTAATTTACTTGTTCCTTGTTCCTTCCAACTCTGAGCAGCAGAGTTAAGCTGCTTCTGTTACAAAACAAAGATGGCCTGGCCTCTGAAATTGTATCCATAGAGATAGACCGTTTCAAATAGGTCATTTGTTTTAATGGTAAAATAAATTCATAAAGAGTAAACCGATAAAGTAAGATTAAATATTTTAAGTGAAACAAATAAAAAAATGTAGATTAATGAATGGTTTAAAAACATTTTTTTTAAGTTTCCAGAGTACATTTTTCTTCTGAGAATGAAGTTTTTTATTTATTTGGGAAGGAGTTTTGATAAGTAGCATGCTTTTAAAAGATGTTTTAAATGTTTATTTTAATCAGCATAACAAGCAGATAAATATAATTTTAAAGTCATTTTTTCAAGTTCTCATTGCATCCATCATATTCTAAAGTTTTAGCTAACAGAACTTTCGAGCAAACATATATTCTATTTGTCGCCTATTTTGTTCTGAGCTCTGGCCTTTAGCTGGTTGCTTAAAACTTTGGAAGAGTTCAACATCTTGAATGATATCAAGTGTTCAGATCTGAACAGAGAGGAGAAGCACCGAAAAAATTAGCACAATCAAACGTATAAAACCTACTGAGAGCATTGTCGCCACCGCTGGCATGTCTCATGCATCCTGCCAACTGTTTAAAATAGACAGGGATATAAAAGGGCGTCTCACCTTGCTATTCTCAGCACTCATCACATCCGATGACACCTTCACTCCTAACACCTCTAGCATGTCTCATCTGCACTGTATTTACACTCCCGTACCTGCTCCACATGCATCTCTCACTTACCTAATGTGTTGCCAGGCTTTCTATGTGGTAAGGACACTGACAAAATAAAAGCGTATTCACAGGTTAAAATGTATTCATGTTGGTCAAAAGTTGTGCATAACTAAAATTTGTAAACTATTGAACGAACCAAATCACACATAAAACAGAAGTGTATATTTTCCCTGTGATAATGCAGTTTCAAAAGTTTCATCTGAAATTAATCACAAATACAAATTGCACATTTAAAGTTGTGGTTTGCTCAGTATGAACATGAGGAGCAAGGTGTTTGAGAATGCACATTTCTTCTTTGAAAATATGAATGTACTGTACAACCGGGAGCATGGTCACGTGATCAAGGGTTCTTTAATGGAGCTTAGATAAGTTGATGAACATAGTACCAGTCCACACTCCAGGTGGTGGTATTGCACCTCAAGCTTGCCAACTGTCAGAACCACGCAGAGACTGAAAGCAGTTCTTGTAATTTATTGAGAAGCAGGCTTTCAGCCGCAGAACCTGGAGGAGGCAAAGGACGTGGCTGGAGGACCAGGAAGGTCAGGTCTGGCAGGAGAAGGACTGGCTGGTGCAAGGGAGAGCTGGACTGAGGTTTGGCTGGTTCGGCAGGCGAGATGACTACTTGGAAGGAGTTCAGGGCTGGAGGACGAGATGACTGAACAGGTTGGAAGAGAGTGAGGGCTTCTTATATATGGATCATAGACCAATGGTTGCAGAGCAGCACAGGTGGGCCTGAGTGGAGGTGATGATTGCCTGACAGAGCCCCCCCACCTTTAGGCCTGGCTCCAGAATGGCCTGAACGATCAGGATATCTGCGGTGGAAATCAGAGATGAGGGACTTATCCACAATGTTTCTGCCAGGTTCCCAGGACCGTTCTTCTGGACCATAACCTCTCCAATCCACCAGATACTGGAAACCACGACGATGGGCGGTGTAGGTGGGACCCCCATCAATAAAACATGGAGGCGGAGGCCGGGTCACCGGAGGGGACAGCGGTGACGAGAGGTGGGGCTTCAAGAGGGAACAGTGGAACACTGGATGAACCTTGAGAGAGTTAGGAAGGCGAAGACGGTAGGTGACGCGTTGATCTGGCGAAGAACTGGATACGAGCCGATGAACCTGGGGGTAAGCTTCCTGGAGTCGGAGTTGAGTCTCAGGTGCTTAGTGGAAAGCCAAACCATGTCACCGGGTTGGTAGACAGGGCTGGGTTCTCGTCTGACTCCCTGTTGTCGCTGATATTCAGTGTTGGTCCGAATGATGGAGGCTTTAGCACGAATCCAGGCTCCCTTGATGCAGCGGGCAAACTTTAGGGCGGCCGGGACCTCCACCTCCTGATGGGCAAATATGGGTGGTTGGAACCCATAACAGGTCTCGAAGGGTGACAAACCTGTAGCAGAGGAGGTTTGGAGATTGGCGGAGAGCTCGGCCCAGAGTAGATGTTGGGGCCAGGTGCCTGGAGGAGATGTAGCAAAAATTCGGAGGAACTTGGCCTCCTGTTGGTTCACCCGCTCGGTTTGACCATTGGACTCTGGGTGAAAGGCAGAGGATAGGCTGCAGGCAGCGCCGACAAGGTGACAGAAAGCCCTCCAAAACCTGGAAGAAAACTGTGGAACCCGGTCTGAGACCACATCCACAGGAAAACCATGAAGACGAATTACATGTTGGAGGAAGAGTTCAGCAGTCACCTTAGCCGAGGGTAAACCAGGTAGGGAGACCAGGTGGACAGCTTTGGAAAACCTGTCCACAAAGGTGCCGATGGTGGTCTTTCTGTCGGCGCTGGGGAGGCCAGTGACGAAGTCGATTCCCACATGAGACCATAGACGGGATGGTACGGGGAGGGGGTGGAGACGACCTGCTGGTCTTTGAGAGGAGGATTTAGACCGGGCGCAGGTGGTGCATGCGCTGACAAACTCCTTGACGTCCTTGTTCATGGAGGGCCACCAAAGGGCACGACACAGGAAGCAGACTGTCTTGTCCGGTCCAGAGTGATCAGCAACTGGAGAAGAGTGGCCCCAGAGCAGAAACTCCTGACGGCATTGTTGGGGAACATACAATCGGTTGGGTGGGGTCTCAGGTCGAGCGGGCTCAGAACGTTGGGCAGCTTGGATGGATGCCTCTAAGGGCCACTGTAATGGGGCTAGAAAGGCGTGAGGGGCGATTATGGGGTTGGGCAGAGCGGTGGGTGTGGTGGATGAATACTGGCGGGAGAGGGCGTCTGCCTTACGGTTTTTGGGGCCAGGTCGGTATGATATGTGGAAGTTGAATTGTTCGAAAAAGAGAGCCCAACGGGTCTGGCGGGGGTTGAGCTGTTTGGCCTGTCTGATATGGATCAGGTTCTGGTAGTCCGTCCATATGAGAAAGGGATCGGGTGTGCCAATGAGGAGGTGCCGCCACTCTTCTAAGGCTCATTTGATGGCCAACAACTCCCTGTCTCCAACCCCATATTTTTGTTCTGTGTGAGAACATTTTTTAGAAAAAAAACAGCAGGGGTGGGTTTTCAGGTCCGGACCCCTCTGAGATAGGACCGCCCCTGCCCCCACCTCAGAGGCGTCTACTTCAACGATGAAAGGCAGTGAGGGGTCAGGACGTCGGAGGATTGGAGCGGTAGAGAACTCCCGAGTGAGCTCCTTAAAAGCCCTGACAGCCTCCGGAGAGAGCAAAAATGGGCGGGGCAGCTCAGCGGGGCAAGTGAGGTTGGTGAGCGGAGTTGCGATCTTACTGAAATCATGGATGAAGCGGCGGTAAAAGTTTGCAAACCCCAGAAAAAACTGGAGCTGTTTGAGGGTGGTAGGTAGGGGCCAGTTGGTTACTGCAGAAACATTTACGGGGTCCATAGGGATGCCTCGGTCTGAGATGACGTAACCGAGGAAACTGGTAGAGGACAGGTGGAAGGCGCACTTCTCCAGCAAAACAGTCCGTGTTGCAGCAACCTCTGGAGGACAGCCCAGACATGCTGGACGTGGTCAGTTTCATCGTCCGAGCATGTCGCGGAGCACGTCTTTGAGGAACCCCTGAAACACCCCCGGGCTGTTGCAGAGGCCGAAGGGCATGACAAGATATTCCCAGTGGCAGCTGGGCATGCTGAAGGCTGTCTTTCACTCATCCCCCTCTCTGATGTGGCTCAGATTGTAGGCATTCTTCAGATCCAAGCGGGTGAAGATAGTGGTGTGAGAGAGGGAGTCGAGGATGGTATTGATGAGTGGGAGGGGGTGACGGTCCTTGATGGTGATCAGATTGAGCCCCCTGCAATCAATACACGGCCTGAGGGAGCCGTCCTTCTTCTTGACAAAGAAGCATCCGGCAGCGGCAGGGGAGGAAGAAGGACGAATAAATCCTTGGTCCAAGGACTCCTTGATGTAGTCCTCCATATATTTATTTTTGGCGACTGAGAGGGGGTAAATCCGTCCACGAGGGGGCGTGGTCCCAGGCAGAAGATTTATCGCCATGTCGTACTCCCTATGTGGGGGAATAGTGGATGCTCTGCTTTTAGAAAACATTTCCACCAGATCTTGGTAGGGCAGAGGAATGTCATTGATGATGCTCAGCTGTTTAGAGACAGTAGAGACCACACCAGAGGCAGGGAGCAGGCAGCGAGACAGGCAGTTGGTCCCCCACTGTGGAATCCGACGGGAGGTCCAAGAAATATGAGTTGGATCCATGGCAGCCCCAGGATGAGCGGGGTCGTGTGAGAAACCATGACCAGAAAATGAATGGTCTCCTGATGTTCCCCGATCATCATCCGGATGCCTGTGGTGCGATAACAGATAGGCAAGGGTTGGAGAGGGCGCCCATCCACGGAGAAGATGGAGACGGGGTGTGTCAGCCTCTCCAACAGGATGCGGAAAGAGGAGACTTGCTCTGATGAAATAAAGTTGTTGGCGGCCCCGGTGTCCAGGAGGGCCGGGATGGTCCTATCTGTGCAATTGCCGTGACATTACTGGACAGGGAAAGTGAAGGATGAGAGAGGAGCTGAGCCAGATGATGTCCCCCCCAGAATCACCTGGCTTGATCATTTCCCGGTCGGATTGGGCAGGTGAAGCGGAGATGCCCCTTTGCCCCACAATAGGCGCAGAGTCCTTCACGATGACGCCGTTCCCTATCCTGCGTTAACAGGTGACCCAGCTGCATGGGCTCTTCTGAGGAGGGAGACTCCCGGTAGGAGGCAGTAGAGCTGACCTCAGGCTGCACGGGGGAGGAAGTGTTGACGTGGCGGCCGGGAACAGCGGGGCGGAGAGGCTCAGCTCAGGACGCGCCGATCGATGTCCAGGGCCAGCTGGATGGCCGCGTCCAGAGTCTTTGGGGACTCCTTTCCCACCATCTTGTCGCGGATGTAATCGTCCAGCCCCTCCAGGAACCGAGTATGCAGAGCAGAAACTCCCCAGGAAAGTTGAGCGGCCAGAGTGTGAAAGTCGGCAGCGTATTTATGAACAAGCCGGTTACGCTGGCGCAGGTGCAGGAGCTGCACCTCCACCTCTATGTCACTGGAGGGAGGAACAAAGGTGTTGCGCAATGCAGCAACAAAGCGGGAATAGTCATTGCAGAGCTTTGACGGTGAGCAGAGACATCAGGAGGACCACCTTGGAGGCAGCGGTGGCATAGGTCAGTGGTACCCAACCTTTTTTTTGCCACGGACCGGTTTAATTTCAGACAATATTTTCACGGACCGTCCTTTAAGGTGTGGCGGATAAATGATAACAGACGGTATAAAAACTGGTTATTTTTAAAATTATAACAGAAGACGTAAATCCAATGTGTATTTGCAGCTTTATTAACAGTGACCTCCTAACATCGAGGAGACAACATAACACGAGTAACACTCAGCCCCCTAACGCTCTCTGGTCGCCATTTAAACATACCTTTAATAATTCAAGATTTACCACAAAAACAAATAAAAAGTGCGTGAAAAATCTAACTCACCACAATGCTGAATCAGTGAGAGCCTTGGGCCTTTTCCCCTTTCCAAAGAAACGATCGAGAGACATTTGTTTTTTATCCATCTTGCTAGTTTGTGGGATAAATTTTTGTGGTAACTATCACTTGACCAATACAAGCCTCTTGACGTGTCAAGACTGAGCTATGTAACGGGGATATCCGGTCATTTTTCAAAATAAAACAGCGGTCACGCTCAGATAATAATTAAAATGGAAATACTGTCTGGAAGTTAATTATTCTTTCTGTGTGGCCCACGGCCCGGTACCACATGACCCACGGCCCGGTACCGGTCCGCGGCCCGGGGGTTGTGTACCACTGGCATAGGTGGTACATTCAAAAAGCATGTCCAGTGCTGCTAGTAGCCCGTCAGGTTTTCCATTTTCTCCGTTCCACTTTTCTGGCATGCAGAACCAGGGAATAGAGCTGTGGACCAGGCCCGCCAGATGAACATGCACTTCTGCGAGGGAATCGACCTTGGAGGTGAGCTGTTCCACCATGGAACGG
This sequence comes from Valencia hispanica, assembly GCA_963556495.2. Taxonomy (NCBI): domain Eukaryota; kingdom Metazoa; phylum Chordata; class Actinopteri; order Cyprinodontiformes; family Valenciidae; genus Valencia; species Valencia hispanica. Next base: position 49,548,350 of record OY747715.1, read on the forward strand.
TATTGCGGACACACAGCCATTGGGTGGCGCTAACCCACATTCTACCTCTGACAGGAGAAGAAGAGGACCAGAGGTTATATAAGGCATCGCCACAGATTTTCACGCCCTCTCCAGTTCTGGCGTTCAGCCAAACAGCGCCAGGAGAGATCCATGTTTCCTTCGCTGGCGAGGGAAAAGACGCGAGTTCTGGGAGGATCTCACTCCAACAACGACAATACTGCTGATCAATCAGGTGAATCAAACCCAGTGTTTTGAGATAAACCCCACTGTTCTGCCCTGAGCCCTGCTTTCTGAACAGATGCTACCGTATGAAGCGAGCCGCTAACAAGCTACCGAATGCCGCAGAACCGTGTCGAGACTGGAGCATTACCCCACCGCGACAAAGCCTGGGACAATGCTATCTTGAACCTGCAGAGAAGGTACTGTGTCAGTGAACTGAGGTGCAGCTGATCGCTGTTTAGCAAGCCGGAGAGGACGAAACGACGTTCCAAGCTAATGCTACCCGTGATTCGACAGCTAAATTCCTCCCACTGCTAACGGACCTTAGCTGTGGCTAGCCTGCGGGTTAACGTTGTGTTAGCTTCACCAATCATCCACGGAGCAACCTGGAGAACTTTAACCGTTCAATAAGGTCTGTCTGGGCGAGATTAGGTTAGTTTAAACAAGATTTAAGGGTTGTTTTTTTTCACTGTGATTTGTTACTTTGTGTAAGATTTCATTTATTGTTTGGGTACAAACAGGCCGGTCGGCCTGGAGGTTTAAACAGTGATTTTCGAGGTTTCCGATGGAAAGTCGTTTTATATCCTGCAACCTGAGTTACTCAATCCGACCGTTTTTCGTTGTTTGATGTTTAATAAATGATCCAGAGCGACTTTAAGCAGCCCCATGTGAGTTAGCTGTAAGCTACATGCTCTAGCGAACCACGTGGGCCCGCCATTGACGGCATTTTATTCATGAACAATAAAGACTGCCGTTAATGCTATTCAAAATAGAGATCGACTTTAAAACGGATAGTTTAAACACTAAAACTAATCTTTTAAGTCATTTTTGAGACTGCATTCTTGGTAAGTCAAAATACAAAATTTGATCGACATAATTGGTACTGCCGTTAACGTCAACATAGAGTCTAAATATTAAATTAGATCAATCACTGCGGTGACCGATCCATGAAATAGAAGCAATTATCTAAAGGTTATTGATTTCTAATTCAGCAAATGGTTTAATGAAACATTGCTTCTTCCAAACAATGTTTTTGTTCACTTCTGCTTTGCATTGTGAATTGGTGGTTTGAAAACAAATCAGAATGTGCTGATTAGTCTTAAACTAATCGAAATTAGTTTGGAACTAACTTAGCTTAATTCCCAACACTGTTCAATACAAGCCTTGGTTTTTGAGCAAACATATTAATTCTGAACTGTGACATCATTATCAAGTTATTGTCGTTTCTATTTCTGTGTATTTTTATCACTTTTACCGTTTTACTTCTGAGTGTGAGTTTTATTATCGTTATTCTTTTCTTAGCAGTTTAGTTGTGTGTTACTAGTTTGGTGAGTTTGTTGATTAAAGTATGTTAACTGAAAGTGAATTCTTTTTGTAATAAACTCTTGTATTTTGGAAAACCGTTGTTGTTATTTCACCTACTTGTGTAGTAACTTGCTGTTCAGGTACGCCAAGAACTTATTCCTTTATATATTGTTTAATTACCTCAGCCTTATCAGGAAGGTAATCATAAACATAAACTGAGACTGAACAATTTGGCTATTGATATTCCTGGAATCCAGGTGGTGCCCTAAATGTGGTAATTTTTACATAAAATTATTAATCTGATAAATAATTGCCCTAAGCAATTATTCATAATTATTCATAGACAAAACCTACCTATCTGTGGCACAACAATGGAGTGCGTCAACCTCAGTTCTGAGAGTCTCCCGGTCTGCTGAAGTCCTTGAAGCAGGTTCAGTCATCCTGTCAGAACCATGCAGAGACCGAAAGCAGTTCTTGTAATTTATTGAGAAGTAGGCTTTCAGCCGCAGAACCTGGAGGAGGCAAAGGACGTGGCTGGAGGACCAGGCAGGTCAGGTCTGGCAGGAGCAGGACTGGCTGGTGCAGGAGAGAGCTGGACTGAGGTTTGGCTGCCCGTTCTCCTCTTGGTTGTGGCATCGAATTTCATAAGTCCTTCTGCACAAGCAGAAAAAGACAAATGATTATGCAAAGGCAATCTGCAGTCATACACCCAAGTCCCCAAATTTGTAAGCAGAAATATGTTTCCTGTGGATCTCTACCAATACTGGATTAATACAAAACCATCTAAGCAACTACTAGCTGTAACACTAAGGCTGTCTTTACGACATGTTCTCTCGTGGCCAGCTAAAATAACATTGAAACTGAACATGAACCAAGGGTTCTGTGCAGCTAACCTAAAACAAATGTGTGTTGTTAAGAGATGCTTGGCCATTCGCTGCTGTAACTAAAGCAGGCTTGGGGAGTTTAAGACAATAAGGCTAGACTACCTAACACTATAAGTAAAGTCGTGGCCAAAAGCTTTGAGAATTACATAAATATTGGAAATTGGAAAAGTTGCTGCTTAAGTTTTTATAATAGCAATTTGCATATACTCCAGAATGTTATGAACAGTGATCAGATGAATTGCATAGTCCTTCTTTGCCATGAAAATTCCACTGCATTTCATTGCTGTCATTAAAGGACCTGCTGAGATCATTTTAGTAATCATCCTGTTAACTCAGGTGAGAATGTTGACGAGCACAAGGCTGGAGATCATTATGTCAGGCTGATTGGGTTAGAATGGCAGACTTGACTTGTTAAAAGGAGGGTGATGCTTTAAATCATTGATCTTCCATTGTTAACGATGGTGACCTGCAAAGAAACACGTGCAGCCATCATTAGGTTGCATAAAAAATGGCTTCACAGGCAAGGATATTGTGGCTACTAAAATTGCACCTAAATCAACAATTTATAGGATTATCAAGAACTTCAAGGAAAGAGGTTCAATTCTTGTTAAGAAGGCTTCAGGGCATCCAAGAAAGTCCAGCAAGCGCCAAGATGATCTCCTAAAAAGGATTCAGCTGCAGGATCAGAGTGCCACCAGTGTAGAGCTTGCTCAGGAATGGCAGCAGGCAGGTGTGAGCTTATCTGCACGCACAGTGAGGCAAAGACTTTTGGAAGATGGCCTGGTGTCAAGAAGGGCAGCAAAGAAGCCACTTCTCTCCCAAAAAAAACATCAGGGACAGATTGATCTTCTGCAGAAAGTATGGTGAATGGCCTGCTGAGGACTGGGGCAAAGTCATATTCAAATCAAATCAAATCAAATCAAACTTTATTTATGAAGCGCTTTTCATACAAGAAGTTGCATCACAAAGTGCTTTACAGATTAAAATGACCCCACATAAAACCACCTTCCCTTCCCTCCCCCACAGATTTAAAAGCATGGTCACAGTTATACCCCCCTCCCCCCAACCCATCTCCCATGCACACACACAGTTAAAAGAAAAGGTAAAAAAGGACATTGGGCCGAGTGCAGATGAACCATGCAAGGAAACGCCATCAGAGGAGCCATATGCCCCGGCAGCAGTAGATTAACAGCAGCAGCCGAGGCACCGACACAGGGCACCCAGTGGAGGCAAGGCCAAGACCCCCACCTCCACCCAAGCTCCACCACGAGAGCACCCAGGGAGCCACAGCCGACCACCGCTCCCGGGGCAGAGGGCTCCCACAGAGGAAACACTGGAACGGGGATTAAGATAAATTAAAGTATAAAAAGAAACGGTAAATTAATGTGCTAAGATTGAAAAGTAAAACTGATAAAAAATATAATCATATAAAACATCCAAAGCAATTAAACAAACAATGATAAATAATAATCAGTTAAAAGCTAAGCTAAAAAGGTGAGTCTTGAGCCTGCTCTTAAAAACATGAATATTCTCTGCAGCCCTGAGGTTCTCTGGCAGCCTGTTCCAGAGGTGAGGGCCATAAAACTGGAAAGATGAAGCCTCTTTCCGATTGTTTGGGGCATCTGGAAAAAGGCTTGTCCGGAGAAAAAAAGGTGAGCGCTACCATCAGTCCTGTGTCATGCCAATAGTAAAGCATCCTGAGACCATTCATGTGTGGGTTGCTTCTTATCCAAGGGAGTGGGCTGACTTACAATTTTGCCCAAAAACACAGCCATGAATAAAGATTGGTACCAAAACACCCTCCAACAGCAACTTCTTCCAAGAATCCAACAACAGTTTGGTGAAGAACAATGCATTTTCCAGCACGATGGAGCACCGTGTCAAAAGGCGAAAGTGATAACTAAGTGGCTTGGGTACCAAAAAGTTGAAATTTTAGGTCCATGGCCTGGACACTTCCCAGATCTTAATCCCATTGAGAACTTGTGGTCAGTCCTCAAGAGGCGGGTGAACAAACAAAAACCCACTAATTCTGACAAACTCCAAGAAGTGATTATGAAAGAATGGGTTGCTATCAGTCAGGATTTGGCCCAGAAGTTGATTGAGAGCATGCCCAGTCAAATTGCAGAGGTCCTGAAAAAGAAGGGCCAACACTGCAAATACTGACTCTTTGCATAAATGTCAGGTAATTGTCAATAAAAGCCTTTAAAATGTATAAAGTGCTTGTAATTATATTTCAGTACATCACAGAAACAACGGAAACAAAGATATAAAAGTAGTTTTGCAGCAAACTTTGTGAAAACTAATATTTGTGTCATTCTCAAAACTTTTGGCCACAACTATACGCGTGGACATATAATTCACTAGGCTTATCGTACCTTCAATTTAGAGAAAAGCGTGGGTTATTCACCAGTGATGCAGGCTGACAAGCTGTGCCTTTCTTGCTGTCCATTGAACACGTCGAATTGCGCCAAATGCCTGACGTGAAAAAATGCCGTGCTTCTTCTTAGTTTATTGGCGGGTGGCATCTAACTTTAAGGTGCATGTCCGCCACCTACTGTACTGGAGTGTGGGTCGGTGTAAGAGCGAAAAAAACAAACAAGACGGTTGCTAGGCCTCAGGATCTTCGCCGATGTAGGGGCGGGAATTAACCTGAAGGCTAGACCGTCCAAATTCACAACCGCTGGAACCAGAGGCAGTGGCTGGAAGCAGAGGCAGTGGAAGCTGGAAGCATGAGCTGCTGCTGAGATTTTGCGAGAACTGTGCATAAGTAATATGGCGGAAAACTAGTAAAACAAACAAGCTCAGGTAAAAACAAATCAATACATTCGAGCCAAATATAGGAAATGTTTAATAATAATAACCATTATTTTGTATTTCTCCATAAACAAACTGCACAAGGAAACCTTGGACAGCCTGGAAAGCTACTTGGACTGCTTTGACAACATTGTTATGGGCAAGCCACAAACATCCACCTCTGCTATGCCGACAAGCACTCCATCACAATAACGCACCCGTTCTGAGGCAAACACCTCCACCATCTCGCCAGAGAAAAGCTACAGCGATGTCCTGGACTCAATAGATAAGAAGCCAACCAGCCTAGACGCCCGTCTGGCCCTGGTTGAGGTTCTCTATAAAGAATTTCAAGCTCTAAGGGAATCTCCTGAGTTCAGGCCAACAACAGGTAGCATCGCTCACTGCAGAAAAACCAAACGCTGAGAGACAGTGTAAAGAAACTCACCGAGGCAGCTGTCCGGAGAAAGTAGGAGGATGAAAGAAACTATCTTGGATATACAGGCCAGGGGAATGCGGGACAATCTTGTTTTTTCCGGGATCCCAGAACAGGCTGAGGAGGACGCTGAATCCACTGTCTGAGAATTTATCCAACATCAGCTGAAACTCCCAAGCGACACTGTAAAAAACATCACTTTTCACGGCGTCCACCGGCTCAGAGGTAAGAAGCCCAACAACAGCCGGCCGCGACCAATTGTTGCTAAATTCGAGCACTACAAGCAAAAAAAGCAGGTCATAGGCCAGGTCATAGGCCAGGCCAGAGAGCTGCGTAGAACAAACTACAGCGTTAACTAGGGATGGGCATTTGATTAAACTGTCTTCATCGATCATTGGGACAATTAACGATCGATTTTCGATTAATCATTGATATTTTTATATTAAAATTCAGTGTTCATATGCTATATTAAAATTAAGTGAGAATAGAAAAATAGCGTGTTTCTTCATTAAGATCTTCATTAATTTCAATTAAATTCAATTCAGTTTTTTTATATAGCGCCAATTCACAACAGATGTCATCTCAAGGCACTTAACAAGAAGTCATTTCAATACATTTATACAAACATTCCAATCAGTTAAAAAGTTTCCTATTTAAGGAATCCCAGCAGATTGCGTCAGTCATTGGCGTGAGGTTGGGCCCCGTTTACAAGTGGGACACCTCTTGTGGAAGTTAAATGGAATTAATTCACAGTAGTTGCACAAAGAAAATATGCGCTATGAGCAGCGGAGCCGACAGCTAAAAGACGGTACTCATTAACACAACTGACGCTCATATTTTTTTTTCTTCTCCAAAAAAGTTTTTTTTTTTAAGGTCATGTTAAACAATAACTTAATAAAAAAAAAAAAATACTTATAGGTCTTATAGTTTTGTGTTATTTGCCAAACCCTAGCAAAAAAGACAGTCGAGAAAGAGGATGAGAGAGATCAGCGTACCTAACAATAAATTAGGCTCATTAAAAGAGTAAAAAAGACAAAAACAAAAGAAACCATAACTTATGTACAACTTTAGCTGTATTATCCCGTCTTCTCGGCTGTGACAGTGGCAGCAGCTGACAATGGCACACAGCTGCTCCACATCAAGCCTCAATCAAGGGAGTTTATCGTTGGCTGTCCTTGTCAGATGGCTGCAGCAACTTGTCGGTGTCAGCTCGGTCTCTTTTGTCTTCGGTTCTGCGGTTCGGAACGAGGGGGTTCGGGTCGAAGCCCACCTGTTCCTTTCCCCTAATTGAGGCAGAGCGGTGCCTGCCGGTGAACGTCTTTTGTCGGTGGCAGGCTTTCCTTGTCCGTGGCAGGTTGGTGGACTTTCTGTTCGGTTCTGGTGGTGGGGTAGAGGGGGTCTGGGCCAAAGCCCACCCGGTTGACAGGTGGTTGGTAAAGTGGAACAAATGTTGTCTTTTTCCCCCTCCTCCAAGGAAACCATGAACCCAGGAAGCAAGGCTCGGTGCTGTCCCCTTTGCAACAACAGCTTCGCCTCATTGCCAAGCCACCTGAAAAGATCACACTTTGTTAACAATCTGGAGGAAAGAAGACTTTTGCTCAACCTCTCCTCAGGCCGGGTCAATGTAAGAGACTACCCGTGTAATGTGAATGGGTGTTTGTACAAGAATTCCCGCTTTGACTACCACATGCGACGCAGCCATCAGGAGCTTTCCATTGAGCAGAGGGAGCGCAACATCACTGCTGCGAAAAAATCAAGAACCATCTCCCTGCTCCGGAGCCTCAGGGAAAGCAACCCCTATCCTCCCCTTGTCTCACAGCTTGATATTGGGGTTGAACCCTGTCTTGAACAAGAGCTCTCCTCAGCTCTAGCACCACTGTCGGATCCAGGGCCCGCGGTTGTCCTCTCTCCATGTCCGGTGTCTCTTTCAGGGGAGGCAGCAGTCGGAGTGACCCTCCCTTCAGCTCCGGCACCACCGCGGGGTGCAGGGCGAGCAGCGGCCGGGGTTGGCCTCTCCCCAGTGGTGGTGCTGGAGAGACTGGACCCCTATGCGTTGGTTCCAGCAGGAGCAGCAAGAACAACAGCAGCAGCAGCAGCCGGAGTGGACCTGTCCGAGGACAGACCCACAGACCCGGGGACCAGGGGCAACGTTTTCCCTAAATCCATCAGTAGGTGACTTGGAGATTTGATGTGTCGTACGGTATGGTATGGTTTGGTATGGTGCTTCAGGTGACCATGCTTTTCTTGTCTGGTTGTTTTCACAGCAAAGTACTTGGGAGCTTACCAGGCTTACATCAAAGGTTTCAACCCGTCACGAATGAAGTTGAAAAACTCATGCTCACAGCTTTCGAGGGTGAAGGAGTTCCTCTCCTACATGGCAGAGGGAGCCCAGCAAACACACGACTGGCTCTTCCTAGACGATGTTCACCGGATCCATGGGTAATCCTCTCTCGCCTGATGTGCAGGTCTGCTGTGAAAATGCTTGGATGTCAGGTTCTTTTTATGCATGTTTGCAGATGGGCTTCGCACCTGCTCGGGAATGGAAGGAAGCTGTCCACAGTCCACAACTATCTGGGTCAACTCCAAAAGTTCCTTCGGTACCTGACTGACACACCGCCGTTCCAGTGCAGGCTCTCCAAGAGACAGATCTTTTCAGTGCGTCGTACCATCCAGAACTGTCTTAAGGAGATCCGTGGAGGCCTTCTCACCTACCAGATCGAGCTGAAGGCCAAGAAATCAGAGCGGGCAATTTCCCTGCAGACCCTCACCAGATGTCGGGAGCGTGCCAGCAGAAAGATCCCTGAGCTTCTGGAGGAAATCGCCAAACAGCCCTCGCGCCGCTTAACTTATCTTTTCTTTGGTTACTTTGCTGCGTATCTCTCGTGCATTTATGGCCACAGAAAGGGGGTCCTTGTAAACATGACTGTGGAAGAGGTTGCGGCGGCCAGGGAGAACTGCAAGTCCCCCGAGCAAGGTTACCTGATTAACGTGCATGAGCACAAGACAAAAGGATCATACGGAACTGCCCAGATCTTCCTGAAGCCGGAAGAGTTCGACTGGCTGGATCGATGGTTGAAGATCCGGGCCGGTCTCCGTCCCCCAACAAACCAGGTCCTTTGCCACCTTTGGAGGTCTGTCGGCCACAGCATTGATCAGTACTTACGGGTGGCATGGGGAGAGATGGGTTTGCCAGGGAGACCTACTTTCACGGACATCAGGAGCGCAGTGGCAACCCATGTGAAGAACCATAACTCTGTGAGACAGCGCGAGCGAATGTCTGAATTCATGTGTCACAGCCCTGGCACAGCTGACCGGTTCTATGTTTTCCACCTGGACGTAGATCAAGCAAGGGAAATCAGACAACACTTTGACCGACTCTTGGTGTTGGAGGGGTAGTAAAGTAGACTATGGACTGACTTGTTGAAATAAAATCAAAAACTTCCAACTAAATGTGTCTTGTGTAATGAAAAAAATATTCTAAGTGTCGTTATCTGCCTTACCAGAGGCACCAGATGCGTAAAAATGACTAAGTGTCGGCCCGCTGCCTTACCAGAGGCACCAGATGCGTAAAAACGACTAAGTGTCGGCCCGCTGCCTTACCAGAGGCACGAACTGAGCGTATGGTTCTATACTGCGTAGCATGGGTTGCCCATTGGACATGGTCTCTCATGGTAGTCGCCAGGAGCCCAGTCGAGAAAAACACCTCCCGCAGGATAGTAAGAGCGAGTCTTTTAGGAGCGTGGCAAGGAAAAAAAGTCTAAGTCTTGGGAGTAAGGCCCGTTGCCCTGGAGCCGGATCCCCAAGTCCTCTCCCTCCGGCCTGTGAGCAGCATGCCCTGGGTGAGTCTTGGGGTCGGGTCCTGTGTCCTGGATCCAGCCTCGAGCTCCTCTCCCTCCGGCCTGTGAGCAGCATGCCCTGGGTGAGTCTTGGGGTCGGGTCCTGGGTCCTGGATCCAGCCTCGAGCTACTCTCCCTCCGGCCTGTGAGCAGCATGCCCTGGGTGAGTCTTGGGGTCGGGTCCTGGGTCCTGGATCCAGCCTCGAGCTCCTCTCCCTCCGGCCTGTGAGCAGCATGCCCTGGGTGAGTCTTGGGGTCGGGTCCTGTGTCCTGGATCCAGCCTCGAGCTCCTCTCCCTCCGGCCTGTGAGCAGCATGCCCTGGGTGAGTCTTGGGGTCGGGTCCTGGGTCCTGGATCCAGCCTCGAGCTACTCTCCCTCCGGCCTGTGAGCAGCATGCCCTGGGTGAGTCTTGGGGTCGGGTCCTGGGTCCTGGATCCAGCCTCGAGCTCCTCTCCCTCCGGCCTGTGAGCAGCATGCCCTGGGTGAGTCTTGGGGTCGGGTCCTGGATCCTGTATCCAGCCTCGAGCTCCTCTCCCTCCGGCCTGTGAGCAGCATGCCCTGGGTGAGTCTTGGGGTCGGGTCCTGGATCCTGTATCCAGCCTCGAGCTCCTCTCCCTTCGGCCTGTGAGCAGCATGCCCTGGGTGAGTCTTGGGGTCGGGTCCTGGGTCCTGGATCCAGCCTCGAGCTCCTCTCCCTCCGGCCTGTGAGCAGCATGCCCTGGGTGAGTCTTGGGGTCGGGTTCTGGGTCCTGGAGCCAGGGCAGGCCGTGTCTGACGAAGGAGCAGGCTGGCTGGAGGCACGGAGCAAGGCAGAGGAACCCAGATGCGTAAAAACGACTAAGTGTCGGCCCCAGCCTGGGGGGGAGGCTCGGGGTTCCCATGCCCAGGCAGAGGCCCCTTCCCTGGGTAAAAAGAGTCAGCCACAGCCCCTCGCCTCACCAGAGGCACCAGATGCGGAAAAACGACTAAGTGTCAGCCCCAGCCTGGGGGGGAGGCTCGGGTTTCCCATGCCCAGGAAGAGGCCCCGTCCCTGGGTAAAAAGAGTCAGCCACAGCCCCTCGCCTTACCAGAGGCACCAGATGCGGAAAAACGACTAAGTGTCAGCCCCAGCCTGGGGGGGAGGCTCGGGGTTCCCATGCCCAGGAAGAGGCCCCGTCCCTGGGTAAAAAGAGTCAGCCACAGCCCCTCGCCTTACCAGAGGCACCAGATGCGGAAAAACGACTAAGTGTCAGCCCCAGCCTGGGGGGGAGGCTCGGGGTTCCCATGCCCAGGAAGAGGCCCCGTCCCTGGGTAAAAAGAGTCAGCCACAGCCCCTCGCCTTACCAGAGGCACCAGATGCGGAAAAACGACTAAGTGTCAGCCCCAGCCTGGGGGGGAGGCTCGGGGTTCCCATGCCCAGGAAGAGGCCCCGTCCCTGGGTAAAAAGAGTCAGCCACAGCCCCTCGCCTTACCAGAGGCACCAGATGCGGAAAAATGACTAAGTGTCAGCCACTCGCCTTACCAGAGGCACCAGAAGCGGAAAAATGACTAAGTGTCAGCCACTCGCCTTACCAGAGGCACGCTTCGAGCGTATGGTTCTATACTGCGTAGCATGGGTTGCCCATTGGACATGGTCTCTCATGGTAGTCGCCAGGAGCCCAGTCGAGAAAAACACCTCCGGCAGGTTGGTAGGAGCGTGTGCCGGGACCGAGACCCTGCCTGGAGGGGAAGGCACTGGGGGGTCCCATGCCCAGGAAGAGGCCCCGTCCCTGGGCAAAAAGAGCGAGACTCAGCCCCTCGCCTTACCAGAGGCACCGGATGCGGAAAAAAGACTAAGTGTCAGCCCCAGCCTGGGGGGGAGGCTCGGGGTTCCCATGCCCAGGAAGAGGCCCCGTCCCTGGGTAAAAAGAGTCAGCCACAGCCCCTCGCCTTACCAGAGGCACCGGATGCGGAAAAAAGACTAAGTGTCAGCCCCAGCCTGGGTGGGAGGCTCGGGGTTCCCATGCCCAGGAAGAGGCCCCGTCCCTGGGTAAAAAGAGTCAGCCACAGCCCCTCGCCTTACCAGAGGCACCAGATGCGAAAAAATGACTAAGTGTCAGCCCCTCGCCTTACCAGAGGCACCAGAAGCGGAAAAATGACTAAGTGTCAGCCCCTCGCCTTACCAGAGGCACCAGATGCGGAAAATATCCTAAGTGTCAGCCACTCGCCTTACCAGAGGCACCAGAAGCGGAAAAATGACTAAGTGTCAGCCACTCGCCTTACCAGAGGCACCAGATGCGGAAAAATGACTAAGTGTCAGCCCCAGCCTGGGGGGGAGGCTCGGGGTTCCCATGCCCAGGAAGAAGCCCGTTCCTGGGTAAAAAGAGCGAGACTCAGCCCCTCGCCTTACCAGAGGCACCGGATGCGGAAAAAAGACTAAGTGTCAGCCCCAGCCTGGGG